>JAODAL010018397.1:0-74909 GCA_025379985.1 Phyllomedusa bahiana
AATTTGTTAGGGCCAACAACCAACATGTTTTATAGCAACTGAGAAAAAATGGAAAGCTTCTTTTGTGTCATTTTTTTGTCCAAAATGAAAAAATATGGCCTGCTTTTTTCCAGAAACAGGGACAATTTTGTCTATAAACTACATGTGCTGTTCCAAGTCAGCACTATTCTCCTGAATGTGGTTGAGCTGCAATACTAGACACAACTCATGTACGAGTTACTATAGGTACGGTTCCTATAAGAAAAAAACACAGACCCTGTATCAGACTAGAGCGCTATTGCTATGACTATTGTTTAAACGTTTCTTATCATTCATAATAAAAATGAGCTCTATAATGATTCAGCAGAACACATGCACCAGACATCTGATTATCTCTTACTGTTCCCATGGTACAATACACCATGCACAAAGATAAATTGATCGGCATTAAAAAAAAAAAAATAAAACACAGGTAAATATTTGCTTTTACTCATAGCCATTTGAGTTCTGGATAAAAAACTAAGTGTAAACTTACATTAGGATGTAGTTTCAAAGGTTAGTTTTGTCTAGACGCAGAGGGCGGAATTTATTACACCACGTACACCAGTTTTCTTGCAGACAAAAGTAATACACTTCTACTCAAGTCTTACTTGTGTAAAAATGTGAAATATTTGCCATTTTTGCACTGGTCTTGACACTTTCTGAAAAAGTAAGAGAGACTTATTAGGAGGGGTTTGGCCTTCCATACCAGTCAAATATATTCTGAGTATTTGAAGTCGGAATCCATGCGGCTTCCGTCTAAACCTGAAGTAAATAATTCCCATTGACATCAATAGAAAATACGCGTTGTAGTTCATACAATGCTTACTTTCGGAGGTCGGTTTTTCGCTGTCAAAAAACATGTTCATTCTTTGGTCATATTGGCGTGAAAATTTACTATTGATGTCAATGGGGATGGCTAAAAGTCCCAGAAGTCAGCAAAATAAATGAATAAAAATGAATGGGCTTGTTTCTGACTATAAACAACAAGTGAAAAAACTACCTTACATCTACAAGCAATACCATGTGAAATACTTGCTGAAAACCATTTTGCCCGATGCAGTTTTCAATGGCAGAATCCAACAAGTATATTTTACTCATCGTGTGAACGTTCCCTTAGGGGATGTTCACACAGCATTTTTTAGATACGTGTTTGGGTACGTCTTTTCAGACCCAAAAGAGGACCCCAACACGTATCTAACAATGCTCAGTGTGATTCAGATTGATTTCAATGTAAAACACGTCTCATCATTTCCCTAGGCTGCCCTTCAGGTCTTCAGTTAGATACCATTTCGTATACTGGAGGTTGGACATAAGCCCGTTTATTTCCTTCTGCAAGTAGTGTTGTAACATGAAAGGCTTCCAGCATTTTGTTCCTTATGCGTTCAGCATCCACCATGTCCGAATACAGGTATGTTTTGGTCACAGAAGTCAACATCTCAAGAAAAGGCAAAGCATCTGCCAGCCAGTCCTTCAGCAGAAATCTCTTAGCCACAACTAATAGAACATGTATTAAGGGTGATACCCACAATATGCCTCCTCCCCTTTTCCATCTCTTTTAAGTAATGAATATCTAGTATCCATGGCGAGAGATCCCCTCCCCATTTTACTGATGTACTTCACTACCAGCTTCCAGTAAGCCCGTACCTTTTCATAGAGCCACAGGCTGGGTTATAAGAGTACTCCCTGCCTGAACTGGCACTAGGTGGGATATCAAATGCACAATAGCCTCATGACTCAGCTTAAAATGTGTCTCTCTCCATCCATTGTTAATGATGTGAAATTGTGCTGTCTGTCAGCCTTCCAGGAGCTGGGGGGCAATATCTGCCTTTCTGAGCCACCTCCTCCAGGGTGCAAACCTTTTCCCTTCCTCCTTGTTAACATACTGATCCATAGTCAGGGCGTATAGTATCGTTACCGAATTCCTATGGGGAGTTTCCCCAACCAGATCATCAAAATGGCCTTTAAACCTTTCTTTAGGAACGTGAAGCATTGGTCTTTAGTATATTTCCCCCATAGGTGGGCATTCATATGCCAGTCTTAGTGCGGAGTCTAAAATGTTCGTATGGAAAATTCTGCAAGAACAAGTTGTGGCCAGTAGAAGTTGTCATGGCGGTCTGGACCAGATAGAGAAAATAAAGAAAAGAGAAAAACTCATCACAGAAGGGAAAAACTCATCACAGAAGAGAATGACTCATCAGTATAACTGTAATCACTGTAGTCACTTATGACCATTATTTAGTGGTTATTTAGTGGTTTTATACTTAGAACTTTGCTTTGTAGAGCTTCTTGTATATTTTTATCTGCAGGGACAGAGACTTGTATAGATAGGGAGACATATATCTTTAGACCTTCTAGGTTTACTACCCAGTGTCCTGCTGGAATTAAGTAAGGGAGACTCAGAAGTCTCAGCTTACCATCTTGATTACAGGGTGGTGTGATGATGTCATGATTATCATCACACTGCGCCCAGTCCGACACTGTACACCAGGTTTGAGCTGGTATAGATTTTCACATGGTCTTGTGTATATTATAGTGAATCTGTCAGCCCATGAGAGACCCCGCTTCCTTCTGCCCACTTTTCAATGTCTGTTCACTTTTTTTTTAAAAAAAGTGCAAATAATTGCAACTTTTTCAGCTAAAATAGTGGCAGAAAATGTTTCATAAATTTTCCTTTAAAGGGGTTGATCAAATCCTATCATACCTAACAATTCTTTGGGCCCCAGTGAAATAAAAAAAACTTATATTCACCTTCCCTCAGTCCCTGGTTCCAGCGTCGCATATCCTCGGTCTTCTGTTGACATTCCGTTACTTCCGGATTTGGACATCACCGCTGCAGCTGCTGTTTATGTTACTATCAGCCGCGTAGATCTGTCACTGATTTACTTTACCATACGGAAGTGAACAGCTCCAAGCGGTGATGTAAGTAGAGGCAAGTGATCGCTGCAGCCAATCGTTAATTGTTCCCCTTTTGGAAGTGTCAAAATGTCAACAGTAGACTGGAATCAGGGGCCGGAGGAAGGCGAGTATAGGTTTCTTTTATCTTACTGGGGTTCCAGGAGCTATTAGTATGATTTTTATAAGAAGCGCACAACTCCTTTAAATTCTGTTTACCAATCTGACCACAACTCACAACCTGGAGCAGCTGTATAGTATTATTCACCTGCCATTAAGCCATTATATAATGCTAAATTAATGTTTACACATTTATTTGTGCTGAAAACTACTATGATCCAATCACTACCTTTTTGAATTGATACTGGGTGGGGGTTCAATTTACCCTGCCTAGGGCACCAAAAAGCCTCGTCCAGGCCTTGGCTGAGGGGATATGGAAATGTGCATCGGATTTTCAGAAATGACCGATTGTTTTACAAAAAGTCAGAAAAAAGTCCACTCTTTAAGAAAGGTTTGGACAGCTGAAAGATATTTTAATGTCCCCATTAAAGGGGTTTTCTCATGACAATGATTAGCTTGTAACAAGTAGGAAAAGGTAAATAAAGACTCTTACCAAATACATTGCTGTTTTGATTTTGTTTTGTTTAGGAGATAAAAGAGATTTTATTTATTGTTGGTGTACACAAGTTTCTCTTGGTTACTTACCACCTCTACTGTTCTCTTTCTTATCTGATTACTCCAGCTGCTATCTGACCATGGTGATTCACTCCCTGCTGAGTCTTATCTAATGCAGGAGCTTGTTTATTTAAGTTAATGACAAGTTTTAACCCTTAGAGCTCAGTAGCTTTGTGCACTACAGATTATAAATCCCTTGCACTGTTATTTTAACAGAAATAGCTAGGAATAGTAGAGCTAATATGCCAATCACTGCTGCAGAACCACCCACAGCCTGACTAGGAAGTGTGCATCTGAAGTTGACTGTGAAGAGCAGGCTCTGTGAAACAGGCTGCAAGGTCTTGACCCCTACAGTTCTATGAAACCAACCCTGAATTTAAAAGGGTTGTACTATTAACAAAGAAAAGTAGCCAGCTGTATAAAACAACAAAAAAACTGTACTCAGATTACAGCACTGAATCTTTTGAAGTGCCCCAGAACAAGGATACTTTGGATTGTGGACATTCGCCCTATTGCTTCTCTGAGAAGCGATCAGCATCTTACTATATTATCTATACTGTTATGTACTTATTTATTGTTTCATATTGTTAAACTCAGCTTAAATTGTTTATTACAATATGTTCTGTTTATGTGCACTACCATCTATACTGTGGGAAGGGTAAACATATAGCCAAATAATATTAAAAGATTCTGAGACTTACTACCTGTGAACTGGGAAGTTGGAAAATTCTCACTTTGCAAGAAGATGCACAATTAAGTTTTGGAGGGAAACACTTATACAGTGACCTTTGCACCCTCTGGAAAAGATGCTAAGTCATTCCCATAGGCCAGAGTGGAAGCTCTATACAAATATATGAGAGACTGAAACTGTAACAATGTTGTTTTAATGTTGTGCTTCTCCACTCCACCACTCACTTTGGAAAATTATATACTATCTACAAACTGTATAAAAGGCTAGCAATGAGAGTCCTTAGTGGTTCTGCAGATAGAGACCAGTGGTTATTAAAAGAGACTCTGCCAGACTGCCTGTGTGACCAGAAGAGGATTCTGAAGATACTAAGCCACAGATCCTGGGTCACCAGCCCTATTACCAGGAAGCCAGATAGAAAACTGAGCCACAGACCCTCGAACACCAGTACTTTGGCCGGCATACCAGCCTTCCGAGAGAGAGAGGTACAGGTAGTTCAGGCCTTTCCTCAGCACAGAAATTTGTCTACCAGGAAGGAGACTAAAGAAGCCTCTCAGTGTCTTGCCTGTATTGTGTTTTACTTGAGTTCCTCCATTAAAGAAGTGCACTGGTTTACTGCAGACCCTGACTCTCTGGACTAATTTCTCATTGGGGTGCACCACGCCTTACCAACCCTCCCAGAGAGCAGTAACACATGGTGACTCCTCGATGGTGTTCAGGAATCCAGCATAGAGTTCGGACTTTAATGCCTGGGCTTGGGGTGGCCTGAACTCTATGCTGGATTCCTCAGACACCGTTGAGGTTTTTCATGCATGATCAGTTCACAGCTAGCTGAGAGCCAACCTGTGCAGTGAACTTTACTTAATGGGAAGACTCCTTTATCCCGTTAATGACCACCCACCGTCTTTTGGCAGCGGGCATTTCAGGTCGTCTGTCTGCAGCAACATCTTTTGGCGTCTCTGCAAACATCGGATTTTGCGGCTCCCGGTGCCGCAGCTGCACTGAGAACAGAGCTTAACCCTTAGCGCTTAACCCTTTGATTTCCAGCATTGGGAAATAAAGCAAAAGGCACATGTAGGTGAAGGGGGTTTTAAAGGTGTATTCCTATTTCATTCATTAGTTTTAAGCATATAAACAACGGTAAATAAACACTAATACCAAATACATTGCTGTTCTGAGTTAGCTTCTCTTCAGAGTAAGAAGCAGATCTTATCTCCTGCTTTTGCACACAAGTTTCCAGTTACTGGCCCCCTCTCCTCCTTTTTTGGGACTCCACGGGGAAATAGCAAAGCTGATGATGTCAATCACTGTTATAGACAAAACAACAACCTAACCAGGAAGTGTGAATCTAAAGCCCTTAAAGATGTGGAATTCGATGGAAGAAAGGTATTTTAAATTATAACTTGCTAAGAAAGAAGACCTAAAAAAAATGTACTCGGTGGACGGAGGGTGAAATAAATTGTTGATAATTTTACATTTTAATGTCTATCTATTTTTACCCTTCTATTGGTGTTTACTTTGTGCCACTAATGGCACCAACCTTTTGACACATTTGGTGCATGGCGTTGCACATAAAGCCTTGCCCCCATTTTTTTGTAAAGCCACACCCTTTCATCAAGACCATGTTCTTTTTGTTGGACACAAATTACGCCAGAATTCTGTCCCTAT
Organism: Phyllomedusa bahiana; assembly: GCA_025379985.1. NCBI lineage: Eukaryota > Metazoa > Chordata > Amphibia > Anura > Hylidae > Phyllomedusa > Phyllomedusa bahiana. The sequence continues at coordinate 5,945 of JAODAL010018397.1, forward strand.
TGTCATACTTAATGTGGCCCAATGGTAGGTAGTGTAGGTCAGCATTGGCCATTGTTCTGGAGCCCTGCTCTGACATCACCGTGAACACACAGACTGGGACTTAAAAGCATCCCTGGTACCAAAACTCTGTGAGCCCACATAGACTATCATCCTGACATATCAATGTAGGAAGGAACAAAAAGGGTAACATAGAAACACCTTTTCACACAGTCAAGGACAGAGGTACAAGCTTTTCAATCATGGATAAGTATTACAGGTGATGTCTTCTATGATTGAAGATGTTCTCTTTCTTCTCTGTCTGACCCAGACCACTATGACAACTTCTTCTGATAACTGGATGTAAATATAAAAAAATAGTATATAACACCTACAGGTAATACCCATAAATAGTCATATCTCAGTACAGTACATCAAATCATAGAACTGGTACAACGAAACATAGGGGAAAACTACTAGCAGTGACTACAAAACAAAACAATATAAAAGTCATAAAATAAGATAAAAGGATACAGATCAAAGGTGGTAAGAGTTCCAACATGTGTTTCGCCTGCTGCTTTGTTCAGGGTTGCTCATCAAAGCAACTAGTTAAACTGTGTATACACCTGAAAAACAATAGGAACATATACTGTTTTTGATATTTGTACATTATGATTGGATGCATTCTCGTAAGTGGCTCTGCACTCCAGCTATTACCTATTGTTGTCTTTTTTATAATTGTAATAAAATTTGTAATTTTATTGATACTCAGTATCATGTGACTTTTTCTTGATGTCAACCCTAAACATCTTTAAAATTCTAGCAGAGTGCTGCCCTCATTCTACAGTGTAGATACTTACTGCTAGAGGCTTGTGTCAACAATGTGATGATTGAGGTGACAACAGTGTCCTAAGTGTTTTATCTGATACACTGTGACTGCCTTAAGTACCATAACTACCTTTTAAGCACATCACATGTAGACCACAGTAGTTATCAACATCCATGGTATGTTTATCTCAACACACATTGAGCTAAAGTATCTCACAAAAGTGAGAACACCACTCACATTTTTGTAATTATTGTATTATATCTTTCCATGGGACAACACTGAAGATATGACACTTTGAAACAATATAAAGTAGTTCGTATGCAGCTTGTATAACAGTGTAAATTTGGTGTGTACACAAAATAACTCAACACGCAGCCATCGATGTCTAAACTGCTGGCAACAAAAGTGCGTACACCCCTAAGTGAAAATAGACAAATTGTGCCCAATTTGACATTTTTTCTCCATATAACTCATTAACTGTTACAAGGTCTCAGGTGTGAATAAGGAGCAGGTGTGTCAATTTTGGTGTTATTACTCTGACACTCTCTCACTGGAAGTTCAACTTTGCACCTCATGGCAAAGAACTCTCTGAGGATCTTAAAAAAAGAATTGTTGCTCTACATAAATACGGCCTAGGTTATAAAAAGATCACCAACACCATAAATTTGAGCTGTAGCACGGTGGCCAGGACTATACAGTGGTTTATACAAGCTGTACACTGACAACTTTACATTGTATTAAAGTCTCATATCTTCAGTACTGTTCCATGAAAAAATATTATACAATATTTACAAAAATGTGAGGGGTGTACTCACTCTTGTGAGATAATGTAAGGCTATGTCCACACGGCACTGGTTTTTGGTCTGATTTTATGCGGATTCATTATTTAGAATCGGCAAAAAATCCAACTGTAAACCATTCCCATAGGCAGCAATAGAAAATTCAGGCTGTAGTCTACACAGAAGTGTGATTTCAAAACCGATAACCGATCAAAAAACTTAGAACATTTTGTATAATCCACCAGAAAACGGTGGATTATATTATTATACTGTCCTTTGTGGGCTGGCCAAAAACTGACCGCAAAAAAACATGACAAAAAACTAGTTTAAAAACCGGAAATCGATAGTAATATACCAGTTGGATTCTGTAACAGAATCCAATGATATTTTACTTATGCCATGTAGACAAAGCCTAAGTCTTGAAACTTAAGTTTAAACAACATGTTACTTTGTGTGCATACAGCATTTTAGTATAGAATGTGCACTACATTAAAGGGCTGTCAAGCATAAGTAAATTGATTTCAAATGGGGCTATGGTGGGATTAAAGAAAAAAAGTTCTACTGTGATGGATCATCAATTATTGCCCATTATATTTGGATCTATAATTTTACAAAACATATGATATTAAAGGGGTTGTCTCACTACACTGATTCATCTCACCTCAGTTCTGTTTTCTTGGTTTCATTTTGAATTCAGGGGCGTATTTACTGGCTTCTACTAGACTGCAGTAGAAACCAGGTCTGTGGCTATATAGCAAACAGGTCTGTAGCTATAGCGACCTGAGGAGCTGATGCAGCCCATACAACAGGGGATATCTTAGAATAGGTAGAACACTGTTAATAGACATATTGCAAAGTGACTTGTTTTTGCAAGATCTTTAACATAAAAAGCAATCCTTGTAGTGAAACAACCCCTTTAACTACTTCTTTGTGAACCACTGCCCCTTGGAGGTCTGAGAAAGGCTGACAACCTTTCTACTATACTACTATAACCACTATACTACTATGTAAACAGTTTCTTCCCTCACCTTCTGTCTCCTTCCACCTTCCCTTGTAGATTGTAAGCCCTTATGGGCAGCCTATAGCTGAAATGCAAGCCTATGTGTCTCAATGGCAATACAATGTTGGACAAACATTACCAACAACTTTTTTTTCTGTCCAACACACTTAATTATTTATGGTAACTATATAGAACCCAGTTCCTGAAGATCATAGGTGGATATATAAATACAACCAATGTCTTTCAGTATTATCATACCACAGTTAAAATTCTAGAGTGTCACGTGCCATGCACAGATTCTTATCTCACTCTGACGTCATTCTGGAAATTGCTAAACATTCAAACAATTGCTGTTAAGTAAGATAACCCTGTGCATATATAAGGTGTTATTTGTAAAACCCCCTATACATCCTTTTCCACTTCCCTGCTATTTCTTCTTCTTCCCAGGGATATCCTATATTTTGCATGACTGATGTATGTGGTAGGTGGCTCAAAGTGTATATCTGCTAGCAGAGGGAAACAGGAATCTATTCCTCCCTTGTGTCTATTTACTCAGATTTCCTCCTACTTCATAAATCAATGGGACTTTCATAGCATTGTTTACTATGCCTTGACACAAGTTAGGAACTTTTCAGCATGTGATCATTTACTGCTTCCTGTTATCTCTTTGGTGGAATGTAAAACAAAGGTATCATGACAGTTGAAAATTCTAAATATAGCTCTGAAATACCATATAACTTCATAATATATGAGGTGGTCTATGCCACTAATGAAAAATGAATAAGTAAATGATAAAGCAATCCATAATTAATCGCAATAGGTAGTAGGGATTTGAAAAACAAAACAATAAAATCTTTTACTTTTAAAAAATTTGAAGCAGCCAGTATGAATATTGTATGCACCTAATAACTGTCAGCATCAGGATGTTTCCTCATCATAGTATTGTACTTGTCCATCAAAAATGTGTCAAAAATATTTTCTTGCTTGATGATTAATTGCCTCCTCACCAGAAGAACATTATGCACAGCCATTAATTATTTATGAAAGTAAAGGTCACATATTTTAATCAAATCCATGTATATTTTTAATAAGTGGTAAAGAGCCAAATAATTCATATATAGAATATATAGAAATACATTGTATTGGGGTTTCTTGTAAATTCACGCATATGTTCAATATGTGCTGATAAGAACCAAAGAAGAAGTATATAAAAATATAAGCACTTAGAAGGTTAAACAGCTCACCTGTTGTCTGAAGTCCTGTTGTCAAGTTGTTGCCTGCATGAGCTCAGTCCAGTGTGAGCCTTCACACTTCGTATACGAAACAGCAATTACAAGTCCTGAACCAGCTCCAATGCACGGAAAAAAAAAGGGGAATTTGACGTAAGGAAAGTCCGGGGCTAGTTTAAAAAGCATTATTTGCTAATCTTTATTCCATCCGTTTAAAAAAAATCATGCAGCAACAGACGTGAAAAACACACAGTTAAAGGGCTAGAGTGGTCAAACAGCCGACATGTTTTCTTACTCATGGCTATGTCACAATCTCATCATGTGGGTTAAATACTCTTCGTAGCCCACTTTACCTATACACATATCTAAAAACGTAGTGACACCTACTATACTAATAATGATATTGTATATCTTGCCTGGTGTTCAAACCATCTGGGATCCGTGTCCCAAGATGGTAGATCCACCAGGCTTCCCTCGCCAGCAATTTCTATGTAGATCACCTCCACGTACAGAGGCTTGACTTTTTTCTATACCTGTCACAGTGATGGAACTAACAACTGCCATCACCCACTTGTGCAATGTGCCTAGAAAACTGCTGATGTCTTGAACTGTTAAATTTTTTATCTGCATCTGAAAGAGACGACAAAGCGTATCTTTAAGGGGTCCCCGTTGTGCATCCTACATATTGTAGTCCTACAGGTTTCACAATTAATGAGGTAAAACCACATAGGGGTATTGCAGTTGATGAAACATTTGATTTTAAAAGTTTTCCCAGAGTTATAAAAAGAAAACAAGGATTTTTTTCATATATTTGAAAACCTTGCAAAATATTGTAACCACATCTAAAACTCCCTACCGTGTTAGCCAAGTGTATTCCCTGGTTTTTGTAATGAGGTTTAGTAGACTTGGGGAACACATAAACCTATAGTGGGCGCTTTTCGAGGGACAATATCCATATTTTTTGTGAGCATAATTTAATGGACCTATCAACAAAAAGCATTGGTAAGTGTTTTTAAATTTAAATACTGAATATTTTTGGGAACTGTCTGCTATAATTTTTTTGAAAAGGTGATGTTGGCTGTTTTATTTATCTCCCTATTTTTCTTTAAGAACAGGTTTTTTCTGTCTATTCGGTCTACACGCATGCACGCGTTTTTTAAAGTTCTATTTGAAAAACCTCTGTCCCTTAACTTGGCACACATTAATGTTTGTTCTCTCTGAAAATCTAGGGGAATGTAAGAACAATTCCGCTTAGTTCTAATTAGGTCACCCACTGGGATGTTTTTTAAAACATGTTTTGGATGGCAGGAGTCCGCTCTCAATATGGAATTTTTGTGAAATCGGTTTTACGAATAGGGGTAACACTTATGGTGCATTGTCATTCCCTCTAGTGTGACATCCAAGTATGTAAAATTCTATTTTGATGTTCACAAGTGAAATTGCAAGCCCATTTATTACTATTGATGTATGTCAAAAAATCGGGGATTTTATTACTCTCACCTACCCAGATAAACACAAGTTCATCTATATAACGTGAGTACCAATCAATACAATCAAAAAAAAGGAAGATCATGATGGAAGAGATATTTTTCTTCACATGCAAACATGTATATGTTCGCCAATGAGGGCGAGAATCTCGCCCCCATTGACGCTCACCCCTGAAATCTGAAAAAAATACTTTTCCTCAAACATAAAAAAATTATGTGTGAGCAAGTATAAATCAAAAAAATTTTGTTTAGCTGAATCAAAAGCACTGTACTTATTCAGAAAATCCCACATGACCGAGAGGGCCTGGTCTGGGGGAATGCAGAGGTATAACCCCACTACGTCACATGACAACCCCGGTCCCAATCACGAGACTCCAAAGTATGGATAAGCTGTTTTTGTTCTCGTAGAAAACCTGGTAATTTTCTGACCAGTGGCTGAAAACTGCAAATCGACCCATCGCCCCAGTTCCTCATTGAGGGATCCTATGCCTGAGACGATGGTCGAAATGGAGGTGGGAAAAATGTTTTTGGTGCATCTTGGGAGTGAAAGAAATATGGACACGATGGGAAATTTGGAATATTAAATTTATCCAGTAAAGTTTTCGGATGACACCAGGCTTGACACCTTGTTCCAGGACCTGTATCAAATTTTTTCTACACACACTAGTGGGATTATTTTGTACTTGTTTGTACTTAGTTGTATCCTGCAAAAGGAGGGTTAATTCTCTAATGTAAAGACCTCTGTCTAAAATTACAATTGCCCCCCTTTATCTGCTTGTTTTTTCTATTACCCGTCATTCATCTCCAGATTTTTTAAAGCTAAAGTCTGGGTTTTTTTAAGGTTATTAAAAAATTTTGACCCCGGGTTTTGCACATTCTTCGCAATCTATAACTCAACTAGAGCCTCTTTATCCTATCTTGAAACATTTCCATGGTTTGTAAAACGTGAATGTATGGGATAGAAATAATTATTTTGTGTAGGGGAAATCTGGAGTAAAAGTTCTCTACCTGTGCAGATTCTCCTTCAAGCTGTTGCAAATCTACTAAACTACATAATTTCCCCAAAATCCGGGAAAACTATCCTCATAATTGCATTTTTCTGCTGCTATATTCTGAAGGGCTTATCATCCTCCATGCATGTCTCCTCACTAAAAAGCAAAATGATTTTTTTATGTAATTTGTCGCACCATACGATTCATATCAAGAAGATTCTGATAAATATCAAAGTCTCGTGTTGGTGAAAAACCTAGACCTTTTTTCAAAAGAAATACTGTGTCCTGGGAAATAATTTGAGCAGACAAGTTTACAACCGGGGTGAATAATAATTTCCTCAATTTTCGGGCATTCCCTCTGCCTCTTCCTTCTGTGTTTGGGGACCGCCCTGCTCTGGCGTTTTTTGATGTGTGATTGGATCCTGATTCAGATACCCGCTTGCATTTGCGGCATAGGAGTTGTGGGCATAGTATTGTGGGTTGTTAACCATTCGTCCACCTGAGAGGAATCCAGTTGTTCTCTGTTCATAATGGCAGAAAGATCCCCAGAAATATCAGAGGAGGATCTATCCGTATTGGAAATGTCCGAAAAACTGACTCTTCTTTGCAATTTGTAATACCACCTTTTTCTTAAAATTGACCTTGGAGTATTCTGACTTTTATGCCAGCTGTAAACATTGCCACTTGCATAATCCTGTGAGTCTCTCTTATACTTGGTTTGTTTGATGTTGACTATATGATTTTCTTTTTTGTGCACATTCTGTTCCATTTTAGACATCAGATCTTTATAACAAATGTCCGTTTCTTATTTCAAAAGAGCTTCTCTGGATTGTATAATCTGACTTTTAACTTCATCCAAACTCTGCTTTTCAAATTCAACAATTAATTTCATGAGTTCCAGCGAACATTTGGTTAAAGTTTCATTCCATCTGTTTATAAATGTGTCAGAGTATTCCATGGTAGGATATTTTTTCAAGCGCAATCCTCTAGGGATCAGAGTATTTAAACCACATGATGAGATTGTGACGTAAGCCATGAGTAAGGGTCACGTGACCCGAAACATGTCGGCTGTCTGACCACTCTAGCCCTTTAACTGTGTGTTTTTCACTCCCGTTTTCTGCATGATTTTTTTTAAAACGATGGAATAAAGATTAGCAAAAATTGCTTTTTAAACTAGCCCGGACTGCCTCTACGTCAAATTCTTTTGTTTTCCGTGCATTGGAGCTGGTCTACAGGACTTGTAATTGCTGTTTTATATAAAAATATAGTATATCAGACTCTATTGTAAATCTACACATATTTTCAATAGGTGGTGATACAAACTAAAAAATAACTTTATAGGATATATAAACTATAATCACAGAATGTAAAAAAAAAAAAGCCCATAAAATTTAACTTTTAATAAATATTTCAAACATTTCAACAATAATGGCAGGGTCCAAAACTGGGGCTCCCCCAGTGTTGGGAAACACAACCCCCAAAATCATGAAATTTTTAAAAAAAACTTATCATGGGCTGAGGGGATTTATTTTCCCCAAACAGCGGAAGCCGCAGTTTGCAGACCACTGCTATATGGTGACAACAAATTGTAAACAGTTTGAAGAGATATATTAACATTCAACAAGGTTCCATTGTGAGCAGGGATCCAAAAAGGAAAGTATCCATAGGGAAATCTTCAGCTGTCACTGGAATGGGGGCCCAATAAATATAAGGATCCAATAGGTACGTCTCTGGTGCAGCAGGGTTAAATTATAACCTATGGGCTTCAAGTATGAACAGGTCTACCCTTCCCCTATTATACTCTTAGACCAAATCTTGCCCTTAGCGGAGTAACCGCCCTGAGCAGGGCGACACCACAAAACTGTCCCTTCTATTCCCTATTGCACCCTGTTGATATATTTTAGAACAACAAAAGTTAGGTCACCTATAAATCTCACAGATCCCAATAGGTCCTAAAAATCTATAGATACCAATCGTGTTTCATCTGTTAAGCACAGACTCTTCAGTGGGCAGTTAGATTAGACATTGCACCACAAAAAAAATAACAAAGTAAAAACAGCGCAGTGTATATCAAAACAAAAACACAAAATACTTACATCTCTCTAAATAGAAGTTATATGGCCACCCCTCAGGGTAGTATGATCCCTTCAAGCCCTGTATTCCATGTGCTATTTTAAGCACCAAAAGGAGGAGGTTGAGAGGACCACCTCTCTCACCATCTCCAATCATATGATTGGAGTTTAATTAAAGGGGTTGTATCATTACACCAATTAAACTTTCCTCAGTCCTGTTTTCTTGATTTCATTTTAATGTTTACTGGCTTCTACTGGCCTGCAGTGAGGAGCTGCTGAGGACACCAGGTCGGTAGCTACAGTGATCAGCCCTGGCAGCCTATCAGGAGAGATCGAACAGGTCTGTAGCTATAGCAACCTGAGGGACTGATGCAGCCCATACAAGAGGGGATATCTCAGAAGAGGTAGGACATTGTTAATGGACATATATTGCAAAGCAACTTTTTTTTAAAAGCTCTTGAACATAAAGAGCAATCCTTGTAGTGTGACAACCCCTTTAATAGATCCCAGTGATAGGTGGAGGTGAAGTGTCTACCTGACTTTCCCTATCCACCTGTAAGTTAAACATCCGTCCCTATATGGGAAAAGTGCATGCCTACACTTTTATTATCAGTCGCACAGGCGCATACAAGCTGAGCTCGGCGCTTGCACAGAAGATTTCTTCAGCCTGAAACGCTGCACCATATTCACTGGGATGTTTCTTTCATTCTGTAATTATGGTTCGTATATACTCCCATTAGTGAAATATTTTGTTTGGTAAGGTATATAGAATATATAGACATATAGAGCCTCATGAAAACTCTCTAGGTGTAAGAATTTCTTTGTTGCCCATAGCTCCAAGAGCTCAGCTTTAATTTTTTTCAGAGCACTATATGAAATTAAGCGGAGCACTTAGACTTAGACAGTTTTCATACATATTCCCCATAGTGTATTAGACTTTATTGTAAATTCCTGCATATTTTATTTAGCTGCTGATAAGAACTAAATAATAAGTATATAGAATATATAGGACTTTAGTGCATTAGAGTTCATTATATTATACATAGATAAACATATGGTTGTCAAGCAAAAGATCTGCATGAAGTCATGTGCAGTATATGTAAATACAATACTTTATTGTTGTATAACATATTAGGTTATAATTAGCAATAATTTCACGGGCTATGGTATTCCTCAATTTTATAACTTAAAAACATAACATACATCACAATGTATATAATATTATGTAGCAGAGCAGAAAATATAAATAACCGCTTCCTGTTACCGCAACGACTATAGACATCCTAATAGACTGTGACATTTTGCACATGGACTCCAATAACCATCTTCTTCTTCCTCCTTTTACAGCATTCCAGTGCTCCCCCTCTCCCTGACTTACCGCTGCCAACATCAGCTTTGGCTCCTGCCCATTAATACCCACGCCAACAGACTTGATAATTGGCCTGTGATCATCATGATTAACGCCTTCAATGCATGGTGCTGACGAATTGAGAGAGCTTCCTTTGTCACTTGCCTGCCAGTCCTAGTGTTGGGGTTGCTGAGTCTGAGGTTTAAATGAAAAGCCTGGGGCTTAGCAAAGGCCTCCAGGGATGTCTACAATGTATATTATATGTTTGTTCATTTTATGTGCATAGGCACCAAAAAATGATTTAGAAGACATTTACTTAAATAAAACATGCAACATGCAAAACAAAAAAAAACTTTTTAATAAGTAATTTAAATTGAATAAAAGTTAACAGTAAAAACAGATATCTTGATAAACCCATGTTCTTAAGAATTGTCTCACTACATGTATCATATCAATAATGTTTAGCATAAAATGGATAAAACCTTAAGATAAAGCGCCATAGTGGAAATGATTGTTCATATATATTGTCATAATAAAACTAAATATTAATATTTAATGCCAGTTTACATGCACCCCAAAATGATGGATAAAAAATCAGCAACTTGCCCCTTAAAATGTATGAAATATCAGAGTGGTAATTGTACACTGTGCTGCAATACATCAGTGATCACACATTATATTCGTCCAACGGCTTAGGTTGACTAAAAATTTACATTAAAAAATTTGTGAAAAAAAACCCAGTAAAAACATACTCCTTTACTAACTTCTCATGCAAAAAAATAGAAAAGTAAACATGTTGCTATCACTTGTAAAAATCTGATCTATTAAAATACAATGTTATTTATCCTGAATACCATAAAAATGCCAGAATCACCCCTTAAAATACTGGACTAAAAAGTGATCAAAATGTTATATGCACCCCCAAAATGGTATCACTGGAATGTTTGTGACCCAGAGAATAAAGCAAAATAAAGTGAACATGTCATTTATACCACACAGTCAACTCCATAAAATCAAAGACTAAAATACAATGTCCCAATTGCGTTTTTTCCCAGTCCCAGCTATTTTGACAGAAAAAAAACAAAAAACTTATGACTCTTGGAAGGTAAGGTTGAAAAAATTGAATACATTATTGTCAAAAATCATAGCACCCTTAAAAATCTGACCATGACACAGAAACAAATGAAAACTGACATTTTCTGTACTTCATTAGCAGCACATACACAGAGGTGTACTTCTCCATATTGCGAGTCAGGAACAAGTACCATGCTTAAACAAATCATACCCAACTAACCTCCTCCCACTGTGTTTGCTATTCTTACCTGACTGGGATGGGTTCAGGAGCCCTTCCTGAAAGAAGAGGCTTAAAGGGGTTTTGCCACGATCTAATGTTGATGTGGGATCCTCCAAAATGGGTAATCAGTTTTCTAAATATATGTGATTAAAAAAGTGAAGCCTCTGAGAGCTGCAGCCTGACTTAGATTTCCCTTAGTTTCCTGATTGTTTACATTAGCTATTTACCAGGAGCTTGATCTGGCCCAAACTCCTGGCCACGCTTTCGTTGTTTGCACTTCTTATCTGATGACAGGACACATGAATGAGCTTTGGAGGGGGAGAAAAAAAGCAGTGTTACTGGGAATCTGCACTAGCTGTGTTTCTGTATCAGAGCCTGTGTCTGCTGTATAGAGAATCCGCTGGTTGTAATGTAATTATCTGAGTAAACATGCAGATGCTCACTGCTCAGCCCTCCTCCCCCCCTGTCTAAAGTCAGTGAACGGTGCCTGCTCGGAGCTTATCTTTACTCCTGAGCAGATAAGAGGGAGAAAACAAAACCCCTATAGCTTGTGCACAATACAGATATCCTCTGTGGTTTAGCTAAACATGTTTGCTCAACTACAGAGACTAAATATCAGCCTCATGAGCGTGCATGGGAGGTGGAGCGATGACATCACAGAGGAGGTACTTGTTTTATTAAACACAGAAACACAACGCCCCTTTTTTCAAGGCTTAAGAGGAGAGTATCAGCCTGTTAGGTGAGGAAATCACTTTTTGGCAAAAACCCTTTAACTGCAATGGTCCAGCCATTATTACTAAAGAAAATAAAATTTATTAACAATAAAGCTCCAGGGGTCACCCAGCCAATATATACAGATATGAAGTGCATTTAGCATGAAGTATACTGTTAAATGATGGTATCATGTTCTGGGGGAAAACATGGAAGGAGCATAGTCTTTTCAGAGCTTTTGTTTTTGTATGGCAAATTGTGTTTTTTTAATGGAACCCTTTAATGTTCCACATAAAGTATTAAAAAACTTCCAGAAAATATTTGTGGAATGGGAAAAATGCAGTTCCACTACCACCAGTGATTTCTGGGTTTGCTGTTTCACTATGTGATATAACCTTTACATGAATTTTATTCTATTGGTCAATTTGATTATAGTGATATAACAATTTGGAAAGATTTGTTGTTTCACTACTTCTAAGAAATATATATTTAAAGTTTGTTTTGTATTGTCATATTCAACGACCCATTACTTTTCTTTAGTTTTCAGTGAGACTTCTGAATGTCTTGTTTTCTGCTGCCTTAGCTGTAGTTTTAATTGGTACTACTTTGGAACATGTATGACTTTTTGATCGTTTACATCTACTTTTTTATTATAATTTATTTATTAATATAGATAAGAAAAGGGGGATTTTTGAACATTAAGGGCCACATGTATGAAAACTGTCTAGGTCTAAAATTAATTTTGTTGCCCATAGCAAAAGAGCGCCCCTTTCATTTCATAAAGTGCGCTAGAAAAATGAGAAGGGTTCTCTGATTGGTTGCTATTTGCAACAAAGTGAGTTTTGGATCTAGACAATTTTCATTCATGTGGCCCTAAATATCTGTGGTGTTTTAATATTTTAAAACTTCTATTAAATTGTTCTCTTTAAATTACTAATCACTAGTCTAATACACTGCAATACTAATGTGCTGCAGTGTAGTTTACTTTTACCATTCTTCTGTTGCCTCCTGGCTTTGTCCTGTTTACAGCATAGATGCAGTAATCAGCATTGACCACAGCATCTAAATGGTTAAAAGGCTCTCCAGAGCTCCCGTAAATAATTTCAGGGCCCAATAGAGTCAAAGCAGCTGTAGTGATCAAATGTAGGGAGAGATTAAGGGATACTAAAGGCCTGCCTAAAAAGATGTGGTTTTAGGATGTGGATGTTGGCAATTAAACTGACTGTTTGGAGTGGTGCATTCCAGAAAGCAGGTACATCACAAGCAAAGACTGGCAGATGACTGTGGAAGGTTCAGAGTATAAGCAATTTTAAAATGGTAGCATTTGATCCAGCAAATCAAAGAATGCATAAAGGGCAACATGTATGAACGGGGCTGCGCCAGACATCTGCCAACTTTTCAGCCCGATATCCAACGCAGCCCCATTCGATACATGTTTAAAGGTGGGGAGACGGGGTGCATTAGAACCGTACAAAGCTACATATTTGTAGCTTCGCTACGGCACTTCTAGGTGCATTACAGCTGGAACAGGTATACCACTTTCAAAGTGGTATACCTGATCCGAACTGTCGCCCAAGCGCTGGAATGCGCCTGATTTATGACCCGCAGTAGAGCAGGTTCATAAATCAGGCACATTCTATGCCTTTTTTATGTGCATGAAATTTGGCGTCCCCACACCAAATTTCATGCATGTCGCCCAAAATTCTGTATTAAATGTATTCTATAAGTGATAATGTGGTACAACAGAGATAAATGAACTCCTATGCGTTTCAAATGGCTTACCAGTTCTTAGCCATAACAATGCTATGCTATGTCTAAGCAATGTATAGCAATGCGTTGACTAAGAACTAGTAAGCAGTTCGAAACGCGTAGGACATCATGTTTCTCTGTTGTTCTACATTCACTTTTATAATATATTTAACAAAAAAGAGTTTTATATGCTGGATAAAATACTACTATTCAGGAATCCAAACGTGCGCTTTAGGAGTGGGATTCATGCAATTGTCATGTCTGCGATGCACTGAGAACTGGTGTGCTGGTTATTTTCTATTTTTCTATATAAAGGATCTAAGATCTTAGATTGTTGACAGAATGCAAAGGATAAACGGGTGGCTGACTAAGATGAGTCATAAGTTTATATTATATTCTATTGTAAGTGGGCACCAAGTGCGATGACTGACACAGGGTAGGGGCATCAATGTAGCAGTTAGACAGTAAATCAGCCTGTCTGCTGCATTCAGAATAGATTGATAGATTGGAGAAGGGAGAATTTAATTATGGGAAAACCGCTTAGTAATGAATTACAGTAATCAAGCCTAGAATTAATTAAAGCAACAATAGATGGTTTTTGCTGTTTTCACACTAGGAAAAGGGATTCTGAAGAGGTTTGTAAGGTGCAGGTGGCATGAGTGTGCAAGTAACTAAATAGGGACTGAAGGACAGTTTTGAGTCAAACAAAATAGCAGGTGTGCTGCCTAAGAGTTTTTGTGCTACCAAACATTCTGAAATGGAAATATCAGGTCCAGGTAAGTTATTAGATGGAATAAACACAAAAATCAGTTTTCGTCATATTCAGTTTTAGATAAAGAGAGAATTCACTGCCTCAAAGGAGTAATCTTAAAATATGGCAAGATAAAGGGGTTTCTTAAAGTTCTCACTTATTCCACCCTTCAGAGAATAGGTTAAAAACTTTTGAGGAATTGCAAGTAGATTACAGCATCCCTAGCACACATTTTTTGCAATATTCCAAAATTAAATCGTTCTGTTATTCCAGGCTCAGAGATTTCAGTAAGGAGAAGGGAAACAATAGGTTTGATGATTTAGTGGGTGATAGTCCTCATAGAAAGTCTATTTCCATAATCTTTGCAATAATAAGAGATCAATACATCAAAGTTAAAAGTGATATTAGCTTTGAGAAATGGAGCCGCTGAACCTCCACTTCAGACATAGCACCTGTCATACTTAGAGGATGGGAAACAATTAGAAAATGTGTCATAAATGAGAGATGGCGTGAGACATACTTCAAGATGGTACATTCTGCTATCTATGCATTCAATATTCCACCGAATGCTTCTTTTCCTGACCGACTTACAGCATGTCCTAAATGTGGAGAGTCAAAAACGGATTTGTATCATGGTTTATGGTCATACCCTAGAGTCCAAATTTACTGGCAGAGGGTAAGGAATCTGGTTCTATCATTTTGGAAGGGCCCTTTGGTTTGGTATCCTCTGTTGTTTCTTCTACATGATCAGGGAGAGGAGGATGATGATGAAGTTGAGGTAGCAAGTAGTATTCCCCCTCTGGTTCGTATTGTGTTACTGATTGCAAAGAGATGTCTTTTGACCAGATGGCTGGAAGCCGATTTGCCATTAAATGAGATGATTTTATCTCATACCAAATTGTACCTCATCGCTGATCAGGTGTTTACGGAGCGACACAAGGAAACAAAAACGAAAGCTTTTTTAAAAAGTGGAAGTTACTTATTGCCAAATTTTACCCGCAAGAGCAAATAGATAAATTAATTTGTTTTTCACTATACCAAATGGTATCTTAACTATCCTATAAACAATAGGTCCGGGATAATAAATACTAATAAATCTGTACCAAAAAGGGTTACCACTAACATACAACTAAACCAACAAAAGAGAAACCCATTTAAAAATATATCAAAATCTTTATTAATATTACATAATAACAAAAATAACACCACAAAAAAATATACCACAATGTATATATACATACAAAAGGAAACACCTCCACCAAGGTAAAAAAATAAATGTATAAGCACGGAGATCCAGAGTCACATCCAAACAACATATCATTGGCATATGTGAAAAAAACCCACCTCCTAATACATACATAAGAAGAACGACCCGCTGGCCCCGTCCCAAAAATACCATACCAAGGAAGAAGGGTCCGCAATAGAAAATGATGATGATGCCAGAGGATTGTGACAGCTGGATCTCCGTGCTACCCCGAAGCGCGTTTCGCTGAACGCTTTTTCAAGGGGATGGCTCCGAATCAGACAAACAGACTATAAATAGCACAAAACCGGAAATGGATAGGCCGGACTATGTTAATTAGATTACCAATATAACGCATAAATATACATAAATTGTTATCATAAACAGTCCTATATAATATAATATAATATAAATAATGTACCCCGAATACATGTTAATACCATAAAGTCGCGTTCATATAAATATACCGACGCCGTACAACAGGAACCGGAAATGCGTAGTATAAACAACCATAGATAACAAGTGGAACGCATAATGCGCTCCAAATCCGGAACCGGAAATTCATCATGTGAAACCATATGACTACCCAGTGGAACGCATCATGCGTTCCACTTCGGAACAACCGGAACCAGAAGCTACTATACACGTAGTAGATTATTATTGGCTAGCCAGCCGGCCTTAACATATAACATAAATTCACATGACTCACATAAAAAAGCGTGACAAGTGATGCGTGCAGCTGTGAAACTGGACAAACAGACAAAACACAAAACATACCGTACAGCGACAGGTGCCACATATATACCCAATCAATACATGGATTCATATCATAAAAGACTAATATGTATATAATGTACAACAATGTATATAACCCTAAATATAAATATATAATTAATAAAATAAGCCAAATTATTGTAAAAAATAAAATACAATAAAATAAAATTAAAAATATGAAATAATGTAATAAAGATAAATAAAAAATATATATATGAAATAAAATAAAAAGTGTGAAACTGCATATCGTGAATTTGCATTTTAATATGAATTTCTAGATATGAAATTCTAAATATATAGAAGTGAATCATGAAAATCTATTGAGTGAAAAAAACCACCCCAACAATATATAAATGTGAATAAAGTAATCCAAAATATGTGAAAAACAAAAACAATTTTTTTTTTAATATTTTATATAAAACAAATATGTATATACAAAAAATGTTTTAAAGACATTTTTTAATGTGTATAATATAAATATCCATTAGTGTGCAAAAACCCAGTGAAAACATTTTTTTATATGTGTAATAATAAAACCACCATAAAACGAATACAAATAATGAGTGTGACAAAGAAAAAAAAAAAAAGAAAAAAAGGGTTATTCAAAATGTTTTTAATGTTGATTAATACATATAGCTATTTGCATAGTTGAGATCCAATGTGAATAACAATCACCGCAGAGTCCAAAAGCATGAATCCTTCATGTCATAAATACATCCATGGCATGCTAGTCCTAATCCGTGTATAACCTGAAAAAAATAAATAAATAAAAAACAAAAGTAAGTAGTGTAAAAAACTATGCATGTACTTATTCTCCTAAGACGATGTGAATGTCCATAGAATTACACTTGTATCCTATGTATCCTTCTACTATCACGCAATCCTATACCATTCCGGGGGAAAAAAATAAAAAAAATAAAAAATTTTGTCTGAAACTGAACCACAACCGAATTATTAAAATAAAAATAAAAACAAAATTAAAATAAAATTAAAACCAATAACCAACCAGATGAAGAAAAGAAGAAATAAACTAGAAACACACTACTAAAATAAACTAATTTATTATTCAATTAAGAAGGAACAAAACTCAATTGGTCATTCAAACCCTGAGGGAAGATAGTATTTAAAGTGTATATCCATCTTGCTTCTTTTTGGGCCAGTAAATTCTTCCAATCACCTCCGCGTGGGGAAATTAAAACTCGATCAATACCCCATATTTTCAAAAGAGTGGCATCGCAATTGTGGACCAATTTAAAGTGTTTTGGAATGGGTTTCAAACATGTAATATCTTCTTCATTTTTTGCTGCCAAAATTCCCAGGACATGTCCTGAACTCTACGTTTGAATTCTCTTGTAGTGAGCCCTATATAAATCATTTCACATGGGCATGTGGCAAAATAGATTACACCAATAGTGTGGCAAGCAATGGTATGAGTGATCTTAAACTCTTTTGTTCTTGTGGAGTCCCAAAATTTATCCATAGCCATTATGTTTGGACATGCCACACATTTGCCACATGGTTTGCAACCCCATTTAGGGCCTTTAGCATTGCCCATTTGTGACTGATTATCTTTGTGAAAGCTACGGACCAACATATCTTTTAGATTAGCCGATCTCCTGTATGTGATAGCAGGTTCCCCAGGTAGGTATTTCTGTAGCGTTTCATCACTACGTAGAATGTCCCAATACTTTTTAAGTGAATTCTTCACATTTTTCCATCCATGGTTATAAGTGGTAATGAATCTTACCTGATTATCTTCTTTCACAGGTCTCTGATTCTTAAAAAGATCTATTCTGTCACATGATTTTGCTCGATGATATGCTCGCTGTATATCTCGTCGCTGGTATCCTCTTTCTTCAAATCTTTGATTCAGTTCTTTCGCTCTCTTCTCAAAAAATTGAACTGTAGAGCAAATCCTACGCATTCTTAAAAACTGTCCAACTGGAATGTTACGAATCAAACTCCTAGGATGTGCAGAGTGAGCATGTAGGAGAGAATTGGTAAATGTTTGTTTTCTAAACAGATCTGAAAGAACATAACCTTCATTATCAACATGCAAATGGATATCCAAAAAGTCCATATCCTGCCGACCATATTTGTAAGAGAGCTTGATGTTCAATGAGTTGGTATTTAATGTTTTCATAAAGGAACTAAGTTCTTCTACAGTTCCTTGCCAAATAAATAGTACATCGTCGATGTATCTGCCCCAATATTGTATATGATCAATCAGGGGAACAGGGTCTGTGCAAAAAATTACCCTTTCCCACAATCCCAAAAACAAATGGCATAAGATGGCGCGCAGGCGGCACCCATTGCGGTCCCCTGTGTTTGTAAATATACGCCATCTTTGAATAGAAAAAAATTGTGGGTCAGGGCAAATTCAAGAAGCTCCACCAAGAAATTACATAAATCTCTATTCAAGTCAGACATTTGCAAAAAACATTTCGTTGCATGAATTCCTTCGCAGTGTCTAATTGACGTATATAGAGATTCAACGTCGCAAGTAACAAGAAACATGTCTTGTTCAAGTTGTAGATGTTCAACTTTACGTAACACATCATTTGTGTCCTTGATGTAAGATGGTAACATCTCAACTATCGGATGCAAGAAATATTCAATAAATTTACAGATGGGCTCACAGATGCTATTACGACTTGAGACAATAGGACGTCCTGCAGGTGTCACGATGTTATTATGTAACTTTGGGAGTAAAAACAGTGATGCCGACTGAGGATTGGGAGTAATCAGATATTTAATTTGTTGTTCATTTATCACACCCAAATCTACTGCTTTACGTAGTATGGTTCTTAACTCATCCTCAAATTTATTTCCTGGGTGAAATGTTAACTTCTTATTTCAATGTTTATCCCTGAGTTGTTTGCATGCCTCTCGTTCATACATCTTCACTGGCCACAACACCACATTACCTCCCTTATCGGATGGTTTAATCACCACGTTTTTCATACCTTTTAACTCCTTCAATGCCTGACGTTGGTCCTTGGTTAAATTATCTCTCCCTCTAACACGCTCATATTTTTTCAATTCAGATGATACCAATTTCACAAACAATTCAATGTGTGGATACATTGATAATGGAGGGAATTTTTTAGAAGAATGAACAATAGAGGGAGGAAACTTACCCTTAGTCATAGATTCATTCTCATCCAAAAATGACTGTAGCATCTCAACCGCCTCTTTTTCAGCAGAAGTTGGAAACATATTACTTTCCTCACGTTTGTTGTATAATTTCTTGAGAACCAATTTGCGTGCAAATAATTTTAGATCCTTTATCGCTGTAAAAGAATCAAAAAATGACGATGGAACAAAAGATAAACCGAGTTTCAACACTTCATTTTGAGCCGGAGTAAGTACATGTTCTGAGAGATTAATTACCTTCAAAGATGTACCCTGTACCTCCTCTTTCTTGTCCGGTGGTCTTCTCTTGTTTTGACCTGTTTTCTTATAATAGCTCGCTTTTCTTTTGAAGTTCCTCTGGTTATCTCTATTTGCATACGATTGAGATGAAGACGACTCTCCACCTGTTGAGACTTGTGATGATATTGAAGATGTCCGATGTCTAGTTTTATACGTTGTCTGTTGCCACTTATAAACATGTCCAACCTGTAAATCAGACAGGTCCCTTTGGAATTTTTTGGCTTTAACCATTTTAATTTCTTTTTCCCATTGAATTGATGATTCGTCTAGATCCTTATAAAATTGATCCATGTCAGATTTTGAGATACATTGCATCAATTTTACTTCAGTTTCCTTTATCTGTTTTCCATACTCATCCAATGATAGACTGTTTGAATATATTATCAATTGCATGAGTGACATAGAACATGCGCTGCAAATATCAGCCCATTTTGTTATAAAATCACTATTATCATTACCATGTGACGGTGGAATCTGCACACGAAGGCCCCGAGGAATTAATTTCTTAACCACATACTTTTCCAAAGAAGTTTTATTCCACCATGTTTTCATTTGTTTGTGTGTCAAATTTTTCATAGATGATTTCAGCTCCTTAATGTTCTTCTGATCAACATCCTCACTGGGTGAGGGAACTTCATTAAAGATAGAATCAATTTGAGATAGCCATGATGCCTCTCTACCCCGAAAGTCCATTTGAATGGAATCAACTCTGTAAAAAATACAGGAACAATAATTTGGTTTACTTTATTAATTATATATTTATATTAAGGGTTATATACATTGTATTGTTGGGTAGTCATGTGGTTTCACATGATGAATTTCCGGTTCCGGATTTGGAGCGCAGTATGCGTTCCACTTGATATCTATGGTTGTTTATACTACGCATTTCCGGTTTCTGTTGTACGGCGTCGGTATATTTATATGAACGTGACTTTATGGTATTAACATGTATTCGGGGTACATTATTTATATTATATCATATTATATAGGACTGTTTATGATAACAATTTATGTATATTTATGTGTTATATTGGTAATCTAATTAACATAGTCCGGCCTATCCATTTCCGGTTTTGTGCTATTTATAGTCTGATTGTCTGATTCAGAGCCATCCACTTGAAAAAGCGTTCAGCGAAAAGCGCGTCGGTGTGGCACGGAGATCCAGCTGTCACAATCCTCTGGCATCATCATCATTTTCTATTGTGGACCCTTCTTCCTTGGTATGGTATTTTTGGGACGGGGCCAGCGGGTCGTTCTTCTTATTTATGCATTAGGAGGTGGGTTTTTTCACATATGCCAATGATATGTTGTTTGGATGTGACCCTGGATCTCCGTGCTTATACATTTATTTTTTTACCTGGGTGGAGGTGTTTCCTTTTGTATGTATATATACATTGTGGTATATTTTTTTATGGTGTTATTTTTGTTATTATGCAATATTAATAAAGATTTTGATATATTTTTAAATGGGTTTCTCTTTTGTTGGTTTAGTCAAATGGTATCTTAGTGCAACTTTGAGGGGCACTTTGGGAAGGTTGCAAAATAAGATTTAAAGTTATCTAGGTCTCTGACATATGGGTGGCGAGAGAAGGTGACAAGGCACATAGGCAAAGTCCATATATAGATTTTTGGCTTAAAGTTAGGCTAGGATATTTTTTTGTTGCTGAGATAGGTTGTCAAGATTAGTTTATTATGAATATTGTATGTAGAAAATTAATGACACTGTTATACATGCCCATTACTATATATCTGTATGGATTGATTTTGTGTCAATAAACTGTTGTTTAAAAAAAAAAAAAAGAGTAACAATTGTTTACCTCTGAAATATTTTTAAAACATAACTTTTAATCACTTGGTTATTAAACACATATAATAGACTCCTCACAGTAAGGTAAATCAACTGTATTAGTTGTGGGATACAGCAGCAGGGATATAGCCTCCATCCAGTGCAAGTCTCTGGTAATGCCTATAAGACAAGCACAGCGATCTCTCACCCTGCAATCACAGTCCCTATAACAAAACTGTCCCTTATCGGAGCATTCGCCCTTTTGTGTCACAGGGTGAGAGTAAGGGTGATGCAAGGGTTAATTTGTGGGGTCGCCCTTTTCAGGGCGAATGCTCCGCTAACGGACAGTTTTGTAATAGGGACTGTGATTGCAGGGTGAGAAATCGCTGCGCTTGTCTTATAGGCATTACCAGAGACTTGCACTGGATGGAGGCTGTATCCCTGCTGTTGGATTATTCCTGGTCTCTACTACACGGTTGACTACATACGGGTGAGTCTACTTTTGTATCTCACAACTAATACAGTTGATTTACCTTACTGTGAGGAGTCTATTATATGTGTTTAATAACCAAGTGATTAAAGGGGTTTTGCCACAATGTAATGTTGACGTGGGATCCTCCAAACTGGGTTTTTAATCACTTTTCTAAATATATGCGATTACAAAAATTGCAGCCTGAGAGAGCTACAGCCTTCCTTACATGCCCTTGGTTACTTCAAAGTTTGTATTAGATACGGCCTGACAAGAGCTGCTGGCCGGGCTTGCGCAGAGAGAGCTTCTTATCTGATGAGACTGAGCTGCAGAAGTTTTCAAGGCACTGGGTAGCAATATGTTTTCTTTTGTATACAGAATAAACTAGTTGTAGTGTGATTAGATCCCTGCTTTATCTGATGACAGAGAACATGAAGGAGCTTTCAAGCTGCTGTGGAGAAAAACTGTTGTCTTTTGTATACAGAATCCACAAGTTGCAGTTTGATTATTTCAGTGAACATGTCACACGATCCCTTATGCAGTTTTGTGCTCTGGCTGTGTGCGTCTCTCTCTCTTTCAGCTCCGTGATTTGTTTACTTTAGCTTCTTAGCAGATAAGGCTCCTCCTGGCAAAACCCCTTTAAGGGCTTGTTCACACTGAGTTTTCACTCCGTGTTACAAGTGCTTTTTAGATCCGTCTCTGGGACCGACAGGACGGACCCAGAGAAAGATCTTAACAATTAAAGTGAGATTATCACTGCGGGCTATGAGGAAGACGCAGCGGCGTTCACATGAGAGATTGCATGTCAATTCTTTCAAAGTCGGAACCGAGCTGCGCTATGGAAACACGCAGCGGCGACCTCTCATGTGAATGCCGCTGCGTGTTTCTCATAGCCCGCAGTGATAATCTCGCTGCTAATTGTTTAGATCTGTCTCTGGGTCTGTCCTGTCGGTCCCAGAGACAGATCTAAAAAGCGCTTGCAACATAGAGTGAAAACTCTGTGTGAATAAGCCCTAAAAGTTATGTTTTAAAAATATTGTATGTCAGAGGTAAACAATTGTAGTGAGGCAGGGAATTTGAGTATTCAGTTGTTATTAGGACAGTTGCAGTGAAGAGAGGACATAATATTAGAGGTAGTGGATTGATAATCACTGGTATTTTGTAGTACTCACTGGAAGAGGAATATATTTGGATGTCATCAGTATAGAAAAGGTACTAGAAGCTAAAACTGCTGATAGTTTGTCCAACAGGAGCTGTGTAGAGAGAAAAGTGGTGAGGACCCTAAACTGTTCCTTAGGAACCCAAACCTGAAGTGAAAGAAGAGAAGAAATGGAACCAGCAAAAGATATAGGAGGACATGTATGAAAACTGTCTTGGTCTAAGACTTTTTTTGTTGCCCATAGAAACCAATCAGAGCTCCCTTTTCAAGTTTTCAGGGCACTATATGAAATGACATGGGAGCTCTGATTGGTTGCTATGGGCAGCAAAGACAGTCTTAGACCTAGACAGTATTCATACATGAGGCCCATACTGAATGAGTGTTAGAAAGATAGATAAAATACCAGGAGACAGCAGTATCCATAAAGAGGTATTGTCACCAAATTGATTAGCTTTAAAGCGGTTTTGTCACAAAGGCATTTCCTGTCTGGTTTATCCAGCTTCAGCTCTCAGTGTGCCCAAAATGGTGTGTGTGTGATTTGTTTAAACTGCATATCATGTGACCCACCAAGCTGAAATCACCATGCCTTTCTCCACAGTGTGCTCACTCTAGTCAAACAAAGGTCTGTTTATGTAAAGAGCTAGGAATACCTAAATTGTAGCTGAGTGGTTAGCACTTCTGCCTTTCAACATAGGGGTCCTACGTTCAAATCCCTGAGAAGCCAAAGATTTGGATTTTTGTGCACCTATATTTATTTTTTTCCAAAAATTTTTGGGATGTGCAGAGCCAAATGTCTTTTTAGTCTGTATGAGGAATGGCTGCCTCATTGACTTTTTGAACTCCGCCCATCTCCACAGGTTTTAAATCAGTGCAGTGTGTTCAGTAGCTAGACCTTTTCACTCCCTGAATTGTTGAAGTCTGAACAGGCTCCAAGAGAGGTAACGTGTTAGTGTTAGGACTCACCTGTACTGGGGTCCCCTTCACGAAGTCAGGAGGCACTTTTGATCAAAATTGTGAACTAAGAACCCCAAATTTTCATATATCCTTAGCAGTAATGCATTTTTCAAAAATTCCTATATGCCTTTGATGTTTTCTTAGTTGATAGTGTGCTGCTGGCATTTGGAATATATGGATATTCTACAAAGAGGTCTGTGACAGGTAGCTGCACTTTCAGTCTAAGGAGGGAATAGAATATTTGGCTACTTATACTGTGAAACTGAAATGGCAGATATATGGCTCCATACCTAGGCTGATATACAACCCTTGTGGTAATTCTTTGAAGAAACAGTAAGTGTACAGGGTTTTCTCACCACATTGATTAGCTTTAAACATGTAGACAAGGGTAAATACAGATTATTGCCTAATACATTGCTGTTCTGATTTCGCTTTCTTTCAGAGTTGTAGCAATTCTTCTCTCCTACTTGTTTACACAAACTTCTCTAGGTTACCAACCTCCAATCGATGTTCTAGCAGCCCTGGCCAGGATGGTAATTCTTTTCCTGATGTGTCTTATCAGAAGCACAGGAGCTTGTTTTTGTTTCTTACTGACAAACTTTAATCCTTTAAAGCTGTACCCAAGAAAAAATGGCACAACCTACTAAGATGAATGTTTATTTAAGAATTGACAATAAAAATATATTAAACAACATAAAATGAGCAGATAATCCAGATGCAGATGAGATGCATAAATCTCAAGATTATATGCTTTGTTTTCCTGTTTAATATATTTTTATTGTAATTTTTGAATAAACATGAATCTTAATAGTTTTTTCTTAGCCAGTATATTTTATTATTGTCATCAAATTGTTCCTTCATATTGTATATGTTTTTGGCTTACCCTTCAGGGCTCTGTAGCTTTGTATTCTGCTTTATTTATTGTATTCTGCTGTATTTAAAGCCTTTCCAATGTTCCTCTAAAAGTCTCAGCTAGAAATAGCAGAGCTGATATGCCAATCACTGCTTTAGAACCACCCACAGCTTGAATAGGAAGTTTGAGCCTGAAGCTGGCTGTGAAGAGCAGGCTCTGTGAAACAGTATGGTGAGAACACCCCTTTAAGATACTGGAAAACAGCTAAATATAGATTTGTAACTCCTAACGAAGCAGGATAACTCAAGGGAGTTTATCTCCCGTTTATTTCAAAGGAGAGTGACCATCCATGAGTATCCATCTCTCCAACAAGAATGGAAACTGGGACTGCCTTGTTCACAGGATTGGCAACTGATGTAGCAGGGCTCTGTAATGATGCTTATTTCCTATTTTAATGCTTTTGATCTGGTCTTTACATGTAAATAAGAACATGCATTAGGCCTAAATAAAAAAAATTTAAATCACAGAGTAATTATGTATTTTTACATTCATCATTAAATTGTATTAATTAGCAGATGCATTTTATTTGTTTTCATATTTCAATGAGATTTATTAGAGATACAACAATGTTATCAAAATGAAATCATTACACTTGTAACAATCGTTCAGTATAAGAAAAGCACTAACATCAGGATAAATATGGATACAAGTCATCAAAAGAGACAATTAACAAAGGCTACTGCACATATATTATAAAAGACATGGAACAATGCTATTATCAGAGATGTAAATCCACTTAGTGCAGCAGGTGAACAATTAGAACAAAATAGCCAGTCTAATAAACAATAGTAAAAGAGAGACTATTCAACGGCTTTATGAGTTAGATCAAAACATTTGTGCCATTGCGAGGGGGGAAAACACTTACCAAGGTCTTTCTCCCAGGCAGCGCAATAGGAAGGCAGATCAAACCTGTCACTAGCAGAGAGCTCAGAGTAAAGCATAGAAATAGTGTTTCGGGGGAGAGTGTTGGAGACACAATTGCTCAAATCTAGTGAGAGGTCTCTGGGCATTAAGGGTATCCCCAAAAGAAGAAAGAAAATAATTGAATTGAAGATATTGGAAACTAGAGGAGGCATGAACAGGAGATGCCACAGCTAGGCCTGAGAGCGGGATAATCTGGTCGCCAGCCATCACCTGGTGGAGGCGTAGGGGGGTTACAGCTCCCAAAAGAGGAATGCGAGCCCTGGCCCGGCGGGAAGGAAGGGTTATCTGAGATTGGCAGGAGAGGTCCTGACCAATCAATTAGATTCCGGAACGCTTTATGGAAGCTAACCGAGGCTAAAGTATGTTTAACAGAATAAGAAAAATAATTGCAATTCGCAAGAAAGGGAGCCCAGACACAGGGACGCGACGCCAGAGACAAGGAAGAGACATCACGTGCGATGCAAGTCCATATCTTCCTATTATCCTGACACACCATGTCTACTACCCTGGCATACGCTGAGGCTAAGTAATATTTTTTACAATCAGGAAGTCCCAGCCCACCTAGAGTCTTGTGTCTGGTTAACACAGCGTAGGACAGCCTAAGGCGAGCAGAGGGCCAAACAAATGACGGAAAAAGACGCTGTATACGGCACCAAAAGGAGTTTGGGATGGAAGTAGGGATTCTCTGTAACAGGTAAAGAATGCGAGGCAAAATTGTCATTTTCAAAATATTGACTCTGCCAAACCAGGAAAAGCATTGCTTAGTCCAGGAAGCTAAGTCCTGAGTGATTAGTCTAAGTGTATTTTCAAAATTAAAAGAAAAGAGGTTCGTCAGGGTTGCCGGAATAGTGATCCCCAAGTATGACAGGCCCTTAGAAGGCCATATGACGAGATGGTCGCATTTAAGCTGATTAAGAACTGAGGGGGATAGGCCTACACTCAATGCTTCAGACCTGGATATATTAATTTTAAAATTTGACCACATCCCAAATGTCTGAAGTACGGACATAAGGGATGGAAGGGAAGTGGCTGGGTTGGTTAAGTATACTCGAGCCATGCCTGATCAGGACCCCCCCGTACAACACATTTAGCAACTTCCCACTGAACTGTTGGGGTAGAAGTGTCATGGCTATGATCCTGTATATAATTGGCAATAGTTTGGGATATATCTGCTACACAGGCAGAGTCTAGTAATAGAGACTCATTCAGGCGCCATGACCAGGAGGGCTTAGAGAAAGAATACTGCCCACCGAAGTTAAGGAGACCCAAGGTAGTGCCCCATGCGACACCAGTATATAATCCAGACGGCTGTAAACATTGTGGGGGTGAGAATAAAAACTAAAATCTTTACTACCGGGGTGTTGCACCCGCCAAACGTTACAGAGCTGAAGGAGGGAATCGGCTTTTTTAATAGATTTAATGGACGAGAATGAGAGCGAAGATCTGCCCGAGGAATTATCAAGAACAGGGTCTAAGGTCGCATTCAGGTTTCCGCATAAGACAATCGTGTCCTGAACTAAGGGAATCAGCTTTTCCACTAAACAAGCAAAAAAACCGACCTGTCCCTGATTTGGAACATAAACATTAACGATAATAAAAAGATGGCCCCCTATGTCAAGGATCAGGATAATATAGCGCCCATTTACATCAGTTCAGCATGCCTGGACCCGATGCACCAAAGACTTATGAAGCGCCACTGCCACTCCCCTGGATCTGGACTCCCAACAGTTTGCGAAAAACCAGCTGGTGTAATATTTGTTGTGTATGTAAGGCACGTGTCCATCTTTAAAATGTGTTTTTTGGAGGATCTGGGATCTTTTACTCGGAGTATTAAGACCCTGTACGTTAAAAGAGGCAAAGGACAAGTCTGCCATGTCGTTTAACACGCAGAGTACTGGGAAAGAAAAAGAAGGAAGAAGAAGAAAGGAAAAAGGAGGAGACAGGTAAGGGGAAAACTAGTGAAACACAAGGGAAGGGAGGGAGAAACACTCACACACACAACCAAGAAGCAGGTGAAGCAAGAGCCTGCAGTTGGGACTACGTTGGTGGCTTACAGAAGCCAAGCGTCCCTAGGACTTAAGGAGAGGCCTATATCGGGACTAGTTCCTACTGGGGGTACAAGAGGAGAAAATGAAGCAAAGATACAAACATAGCCTATCCGGCCTCCATTGTCCACCAATTGCAAAGAGACAGGGAACGATAAGTTCCAATGTTAGGGGGACCCTGATATCAGTGAGATGAAATTAGAACCATGAAAAGTGTGAAAAGGAAGGAGGGCGAGAGGAGGAAGGAAGAAAGAGAGGAGAAGAGGAGGGAAAAAAAAGGGGGAGGTGGAAAGGGGGGCGAGGGGGAAAAAAAAAGAACTCACATCAACCGGCCAAGTCACATGGGGATACAGTAAAGTCCGCTAAGAGAAATAACCATTTGGAAGGGGACGCACGAATCGTGAGGACCAGAGTGTGTCCGCAAAGCAGGTGAGAAAGTCCTCAAGGCAGGTTAGAGTTGGTGGAGGAATTGGTGTTGTGACTTCGACATCTATTTCTCCGCGGAGGAAGTTCTTGAGTGTCCAACGAATTCCGGGGCTGGCTTCTGCTAATGAAAGAGTCCAGGGAGGGCCAGAGAGGGAGAACAATGTCCTGGATGTTTAAGTCCTGCAGTACCAAAGGAATATCATCAGGGGAACGAATGGTGAATGATTTCTCTCTCCCACGTATGAAGAGGGCGAAAGGGAAGCCCCACCGGTAAGGGATGCGACGCTCGTGTAGCACGGATAAGAGAGGTTTTAAGGCAGCTCTTTGAGCCAAAGTGTGCCTGGAGAGGTCTTGAAGCAGGAATATAGGAATGTCCTTGAAGAGGATTTTTTGCCTCTGGTGGGCACAACGTAGAATATCGTCCTTCAGTTGGTAGAAGTGAATCCGGTAAATGATATCTCTCGGTTTCTTGGGGTCCAGTGCCGGAGGACGAAGTGCCCTGTGTGCTCGATCAAATTCAATGGGAGTACACAAACTCCTGTCCAGCAGATCAGTGAAGATCGTAGTAAGAACTGGGAGGAGGTCATTTGACGTGACAGATTTAGGCAGGCCACGGATTCTAATATTGTTGCGCCTGCTCCTGTTCTCAAGATCGTCAATATGCTGTTGTAGCGCAAAAATTTGAGTGGAGTGCTGGGACGATGAGGACTGTAGGGCTTGTATAGACAATAAATTAGACTGTTGGGTGTGATCCAATGAGGACACTTTAGAGCTTAATGAGGACAGCTTGGACCGGAAAAGAGAAAATTCCTGCTTATATTCGTCTATAATATGTTTGGCTAAAGCCGAAAGGTCGTTCTTGGATGGTAGAGACTGTGAAAGTCTATGCAGGAAAGAAATCGTAACCGGTTTGTTATCCTCTGCTGGCCTAGATAAGGATCCAAGTGCACTTTGAGAATCATCCTGAACAGTATGCACAGATGAAGCTGTAGCAGCATGTTGATGAGATGAGGCTGGGATCCGTACGTTATCTGAAGTATACGGTGAATTGCAGGTTGAAGTAGAGGAGGAGAGAGCTGTCACGTCAGATAAAGCGACCTTCGGATGAGAAGCAAGGGGGGAAGCATTAATTTCAATCGGGCTTCCTTCAGGTGAGGCCATTGGGCCATGCCAAGAGGAACCGGTGGACCACCATGGGGAAGGTTTGCCGGTCGAAGAGATGATCACATACCAGTGGGTGTGTGGCGTAGCATGATCGCAGGCAGGAGAAGGATTATGGTGGTGGCTCTGGAGGCACGTGGAGTCAGCAGGACGTTGAGAGGATTCCTGCATAGAGGGAGGGCAAGAGGCAGGTGCGGTATGTCACAGAGCCAGGGTGCCTGACTCCCCCCTGCAGGGGTCAAATTGCGCCAGTATCCCACTTGGGGTAGAGAGCAGGGAAGCCGCTGTCTGGGGTGTTGCTGTAGACCCCGTGGTGCTAGCGGGCAGGCTGCTGGTGGTAAGAGC
Source organism: Phyllomedusa bahiana (assembly GCA_025379985.1). Lineage (NCBI taxonomy): Eukaryota > Metazoa > Chordata > Amphibia > Anura > Hylidae > Phyllomedusa > Phyllomedusa bahiana. The sequence goes on from JAODAL010018397.1 coordinate 35,796, forward strand.
CTGAGGGGTAGGTGGCAACAGGCCTATGAGTGAGGGGACCGGGGAGTCCAAGATGTACGTATTGGGAGAGTTCTGGGTCCCAAAGCCCACCACTGTACGTTGCATAGGTGTCGACCGCCGAACCGGAGCTGCCAGCCGTGCCGGGGTGTCTGCTGGTGTCGTTGCCGGGGCTCCACTTGTAGGAGACGTTCGGGTGCCATCGGTGGGCTGGTTGCGGCCGTCCGACATGCGCACAGTGACTGCTGCTCGCGGGAGAGATTGGGGCGGCGCCTGCAGTACAGCGCGGGGCTGCGCGGCTGCAAAGGCTGGAGAGGAAGCCGGGGCGCCATCTTCGGCAACCACGTGGTGTGCAGGTTCCCGGCGGGCCAATAGTCAGGTGTCTGTGGTGAAGAGGCAGAACGCGCGATGTGGAGTGGTGACGATGCGGGCTCCTCCGCGAGCCAGAGGTTAGTCGCCGAGGCGGGAGGTGAGGAGGAGGCTCGCTGAGGCAAAGAGCAGCCGCCACCATGCTGCTTAGTCTCGTGGCTCACACAGTCGGGAGGGGCCGGCGGAGTAGCCGGGTGAAAGAACGCCCCAATGTCACACTGGGGGGGACAGGGGACGAATGGAGGTCCTCAGGGTTTTCTTTTTAGCTTTTTTCCCCAACGCAGAAACTCGTAGTCAGCCAAGATAAAGGAGGGAGATGAGGAACGCCAGAAAGCACGTCTTTACACGGCCATGGTCAGGACACGTCCCCCAGCACATGCATTTTATAATGTTCACTTAAAATCTATTATGCTATGTACTTGTCAGAGATATGGATCAGAAGAAGTATTTTTTATACCCAATTTTCGTGGAATATTTTAGTTTTTGGCTTTTTTGTGTCATCAGTACCATGGAATTTAGATTTAAACACAAAATATTGGACTTCTCTAGCAGTCAGCAGAAAGGCATAAAAAGGTTAATTAGTAAGGCAGTCTGTTGACAGCTTGCAACTGGGTGCACAAGGTAGATGTTATCTAGTATGTAATGTCTTGATTTGCCTAGGTAAATATGGCACAGAAAGTGCAAAAATGAAGGTGCAAAATTACAGTATATAGTTACAATGCATTGCCCAAGGGTGCTCAAGTGATTATAGCAGGAGATAGACCTAACTGTTGTATATTAGTAGTTTGTAAGGACTTGGTGACATTCACCATAAATTTACAATTCCAAGTGCTATAAATCTGAAACACAAAGACCGCACAGGCTGTGGAGCGTTGCTTACCTTATTCACAGCGGGTGTCAGTTAACACTGAACTGCATGGAACAGTGCAGCTCCCAGGTCTGCCGATGAGCATAGTGCATCACAATACATAAGTAATTATATTTAGATACATCATTATATTTACAATATTTATATATTTGTATAAGTCTACGTTCACACCGCTGAATATATACTGTGGCAAAGCGACCTTAGGCGGTCGCATGGTGCTTCCACTAGGTGGCGTACAGCAGGTCACCTGCTAGGAATGTGCCACTGAGGGCCTAATCTCAGTGGGGGAAGCCAGTTGTTGTCTGTCAGCAACACTAGGTTGCTGACACCTGTACCTAGTACGGCTAATGCCCAGCCATCATGGGCTGTCTTTTTCCGGAACGGATGCAGTTGGGTGGGTGGCCGTTCCCACATTCCATATCCAGGTTTTACCAGGCCTTTAAAAAGCCAGAGGCCTGATGAAATTTTCCTTGGCTGCCATCTTACCATAAGTACGGTATAATAGTATTAATGTGCTCTGTTCTACAATATCATATAACTGCAGAACAGTTTCAAGCGATTGGGCCCCCTAGTTAATAATCAACCCAAGATGACTACATTTTAAATGAAAAAAAAAAAAAAAAGGTTTTAAAAATAAAAATAAAAGTTCAGAACACCCCCCTTTTGGCCTTTTACAAATAAAATAGCATAGTAAAAAGTTACAAATAAATGGTACAGCACATCTGTAAAAAGTCTAATCTATTAGAATTTAAAATCCGTTTTCCTTTACAGTAAAAACTGAAGGGATAAAAACAGCAAAATTGTATTTTTTTTGGTCTGTTTGCAACTTCAAAAAAAATTTTTTAAAACTGATCAAACAGTTGCATTTACCTATAGAAACTACACTGTATCCTGCAAAAAACAAGCCCTATCTGAGGCCCATAGATGGAAAAACAAAAAAGTTATTGATCGCAGAAAATAGCGTTGCAGTGCAAACTGAAAAACATCTTTATTTTTTTAAAAGCCCTAAAACATAGCAAAAACTCAGGAATTTTGGTACCGCCAGAATCATACCAACTTGCAGAATACGGAAAGCATGTAATTTATGCTAAGCAGTGAACACTGTAAAAAAACACATAGAATTTCTTTACTTTTCAGTACAATATATGATATGATTGAATTAAAAACTACACCTTTTCCCCAGAAAAGAATGCCTCATACATTTACGTAGACAGAAAATAAAAAGTTATGGCTCTTGGAATGTGGGGATGAAAAAATGAACGCCACATAAACAGAAGTCTCTGCAGCATTAAGAGGTTAAAAGCCAGTCAATAAAATGTACATGTAATGTAAAGACATTACCATCATAGAGACCACTTACTGTGGTCACTCACAGTCAGACAGCTGGTCAACAGTAAAATTGTAGGTTATTCTCTTTGTCCTGCCAACAGTGGCCGGAGAGAGGAAATTCAAAGGGTATTCTATGAATGAATGACATACCAAATTATTACTATGTAAGACAGTGAATAGCAGGGGCGTTGCTAGGGTCCTAAAACATCCGGGGCCCGAGCCCTCTGTGTCATGTTTTGCTCAATGGTGATGGGTTCACACAGCACTTTTTATGCCACATCGTGAACTGTGGTATGATGTATTTTTACAGAATAGTGTATGTTCCTGTCAGTTTATTTTCCACATAGTCCACATAGATCCTTTAGATTACCTCAGCAGTGCAGTGTAGTATGAGAATCAGCACTGACAAAAACTTTTTCAAAAGCCTCTCACCTATATATGACACAGTAATACTCCTAAATAACAGTCATACAGGTACCCAATATCACACCTATACATGGAGCAAACATACCAGACGTATGATTGTTACTAAAGAAAATCCTACAATACCAAGATCCAATAATATTACTGCTTAAGGCCCAAATAATACTGTCGGACCATGAACAAATACAATAAGTACATGTGACTACCAGCTCTAAACAGGTGCTCTGCTGATATATATCACTACCATACAGTGACCAAGTAGTGCTATATACTAGCTGCATGTAGGCTTTGCAGACATATAAGTGATCACAGTGCAGCTACATAAAGTGACTCACAGGAGACGTTTCTTCTGATTGGAGTCGTTCTCTTTTCTTTTTAAACTCCATTCAGCCCAGACCGCCATGATAAATTCTCCCGGCCACCACTCGTCTCTGCAGAATTTACCACACAAACATTTTAGAATACTCACTTTCAAGCACCTATATACCTACCTGGGGGTGGGTGGTTATATACCTACCTACCTAATGGTGGCCTATATCATGGTTTTCCCCATCCTCCACAGCAACCTGCTTTCCTATGATAGAAAAGCCAAGCGCAAATTAGTCAACCATCATTCCTTTATAGCTATATAAGCCCCCAGATGGTAAGGAGGTATAAACTCCCCCCCCCCCCAACAGTATGGATGTAGGTCTATATAGGTCCCCTCGAAATAGACAGGTGGCCAGCCCCCAAGTAAGTCCCCCAGTAATCCCCCCAGTAAGTAGGTAGACATATAGGTCCCCAAGCAAGTAGGTAGGCACTTTTAATAGCTAGGAAGGTAAATAGGTCCCTTTACTAGGTGGGTGGTAGTTATATAGGTCCCACAATAGGAAGGTAGTTATATAGTGCCTCCCAGTAGGCTGGTGGATAATTAGGTCCCCCAGTAGGTAGTTATATAGGTCCCCTAGTAGATTGGTAGGTATATAGGTCCCCTATTAGGTTGATAGGTATATAAGTTTTCCGAGTAGGTTGGATAGTCTATAGATTCCCAAGTAGGCAGATAAGTAACCCATTATTTAGGACCCCCAGTAGTTTGGTAGGTATAGGTCCTCACCAGTATGTAGGTAGGCATGGGTTCCCTTCAGCATTGTAGGTAGAAATAGGGCTCCCCAGTATATAGGTAGACATAGGTCCCAAAGTATATAGGTAGGTATAGGTCCACCAGAATATAGGAAGGCACAGTACCCTCCAGTATATAGGTAGACATAAATCCCCCAATGTCTAGGTAAACATAGGTCCCCCTAGTCTATAAGTAGGCATAGGTGCCCCCAGTATATAGATAGGCATAGGTCCACACCATAAATCAGAAGGCATAGGTCCCCCCAGTACATAGGTAGGCATAGTTCTCCCAGTATATAGGTAAGCATATGTCCCCCAGTATATAGGTAAGCATAGGTCCCCCAGTACATAGGTAGGCATAGTTCTCAGAGTATATAGGTAAGCATAGGTCCCCCCAGTATATAGGTAAGCATAGGTCCCCCCAGTATATAGGTAAGCATAGGTCCCCCCAGTACATAGGTAGGCATAGGTCCCCACGTATATAGGTAGGCATAGGTCCCCCCAGTACATAGGTAGGCATAGGTCCCCCCCAATACATAGGTAGGCATAGGTCCCCCCAGTACATAGGTAGGCATAGGTCCCCCCAATACATAGGTAGGCATAGGTCCCCCCAATGCATAGGTCCCCCCAGTACAAAGGTAGGCATAGGTTCCCCCAGTACATAGGTAGGCATAGGTCCCCCCTATACATAAGTAGGCATAGGTCCCCCCAATACATAGGTAGGTATAGGTCCCCCCAGTACATAGGTAGGCATGGATCCCCTCAGTATATAGGTAGGCATAGTTCCCCCATTACATAGGTAGGCATAGTTCCCCACAGTATATAGCTCGGCACAGGTCCCCACAGTATATAGACATAGGTCCCCTCAGTATATAGCTAGGCATTGCTCCCCCGAGTATATTGGTAGACACAGGTCCCCACAGTAAATAGGAAGGCATAGGTCCCCCCAGTCTGTGGGTCAGCTCTGTGGGTTACCCTGACCCATAGAGCTGACAGTCTACAGTTAAATTGCTCAGCTTTATGCGTCAGATATACAAGGCTGACCCTCAGAGCTGACCAATATAACTGTAGACTGATTGTCAGCTCTGTGGGTTACCCTGACTACAGTTAAATTGATCAGGTCTGAGGGTCAGCATTGTATATTTTACCAATAAAGCTGATCAATTTAACCTTAGACTGTCAGCTCTGTGGGTCAGAGTAACCCACAGAGCTGATAGTTATTCTTCAGTTAAATTAAATTGCTCCACAACATGTAAGAAGATTTATTTCATCCAGCCTGAGCCTGCCCAGCCCCAGCCCAACTATAAATACCTGTTATTGACGGCTGCTCTGCGCGGGCACTCAGTGACTGGAGGAGGAGCATGCTAGGCGCCGGCGCTCCTAGGCTTGCTGAAGCACCGCTCTCCCCCGACCCTGCGCAGTGCGCAGTAACATACAGGAAGCCCCCGGTGACGCCAGCGGAGGAAGTTAATATGCGCCGCGTAGTAGTGTCTGGCGCCCTGTTCTTACTGAAGCGCCGCTCTTCCCTAACCCTGCGCACTGCGCAGTAACATACAGAAAGCCCCCGAGCCAGCAGCGGAGCTAGTGAGCGCCGAGTAGTAGTGTCCGGCGCCGCATTGACTGTGAACAACAATGCGGCGCTGCGCTACTGTAGTGTATGTGGGCTGGCCGGGGACTGAGACATTCGGGGCAGCAGGCATTTTATCCGGGGCACGAGCCCCGGATAAAACTGCCTAGCGACGCCCCTGGTGAATAGTATACACAGATTCCATGGCTCCATTAGGGCTAAATGATCAGAATGACATCATCTTTTTTGTTATAATGTTTTTGTATAACGTTATACTTTTTATGTTATTGTATTTGCTTGGTCTAATAGGAGATTTTGGTGTGATCACCCAGTGTCATGTCAGGCCTTAAGAAATTGTCCAAGAATGCAAAATGGCCTGTTATTTTACCCAAGAATTATTATTATTATTATTATTATTATTTATTTATTTATTTTAGAGCGCCCTTGGATCCATGAAGAATGAAGCAATAATAAGTGTGGATTAAACTGGTGAGGGTCGTAAACTATCTATGGAAAATATTCTATGAATCATGTTCAAGCCAAAAGTCCTGAAAGGCTGTTAATAGCTGTTGTGCCCACCAGCGCTCAGCTTATTAGGTGGACGTGCAGATGGCACAGAAATGTCAGAACTCTTCACTGAATTATTTTTTTTAAAGAGTTAAAATACAAAATGTGTTTATAATTAGGAACCTTAGTAAAATAAACAAAATCTAACAATCCATTTAAAATGCATATAATTGTTACATACTGCTTGTTAAAATGTTATAACCAGACGTTCTGATGTTAAGTGTCCCTTTAAACGCATCCAAGTATATGATCTATAGCTGCTTCCAGTAATGAAATCATGTCTAACAGACACTGTCACACTAATGCAAAGCTCTTCACTTTCAGATAGTGACCTCAGGTCCTTCCCACATGACCAGGGTTTAATGGTCCGTGCAGAATGAGGGAACACACAAACAAAACTAACCTCTCACCCAACCAAGGAGGCAAAGAACAAGATAAATTGACTTCAGTCTGTGTCTGACTGCTTGATATATGCATGCCTAATCTGAAAGAAAAGATGGAGCAAGAATACAATATTGGAGACTATATGACTCTCTCCCCATAGACAGACCTTGTTTAAATAATTTGAAACTGTGCTATGTATAAAATAGTCATGCCTACTGCATATGATAAGGATATTACAAAACAACTTTTCTTCTCACTTATTGTTACTGGTTCTATCCATCCATTGAGTGCATTTTATTATACATTTTTTATTTAAAAACATATACCAAAGTATCCAAGATGCTATATGTGCATTATATCACTTCATAAGCAAAATGTTATTCTGTACAAAACAACATAGCATGCTGCACTCTGGTTACAAAGGCATAGTACACATTTCATTGCATGTTGTTTCCAAAGATACATTTCAGTATGACATTGACTAGAGTTGCTTTAAAAGACTGTGTACTATTGCTGTGTCATAAAAATACAGACTTCACTTTCGGAAAAACATTGTCACCATTACAAACCCCCAAAATATCAAGGGCGATGAATTCGTATGTGCAATTTTTGTAACTGGGCGCCAACACACCAGTTCTAAATAGATATGGAGGAGTGTATAATATGCTAGTATGAATGAAAGTGTTATGCACCAAACATTTTGGCGCATAGAGTGTAATGCACCAAACTTTTTATGGTGCATAGAGTGTTAGTTACATAGTTAGTACGGTTGAAAAAAGACAGGTGTCCAACAAGTTCAACCAAGGGTGATAAAATGTGCTTGAAGGGAGGGAGATAAGGATTTTAAGTCCAGCCTCACCACTGGTTATTGCCCTGGAACCCACAAGGCAAGAACCAATCTGCTCCAGTGGAGACCCTATCTCTGACCCCAGAGTCTCCACCAGCCAAGATCCAAAACTTTGCATAGCTACATACGCATTAATGCACCAAACTTTGGCAGTTTCACATCAAACTTTGACGCATTCTAGGTGTATTAAAATGTGTTGTGCCATCTATAGAACAGTGTGCCAGGAGTTTTTCGGCACAATATACGACAAAAAAATACCGCATGCAAATTCATAGATCATGTCACTTCTGCACACTGTAAACACATTCGTTTGCTCTGTTGAAAGGAAGTGCTTGCAAGCGTGTAATGACAACACACAATTGTCCGAGGCAGATTACTGCCTTGTACAGTTAGTACTTATTGTCGCTTACATGCCGCAGAAATGTGCGCATAAAATCATTATCTGATGATTTTACACTGCACTCAATGAGTGCTGTAGTTGATCATGGTTTTAAAGCGTATTTTGGCACGTATGTCAGCACAAAATACATGCTAAAATACATGCCAGAATATGCCGTTTGAACATACGCTTACACTTGCTGATTATAGTCATGGTTCACTTGCTCCTGACCAAACTATAGTTGTGTCTTGAAAATTTAAAAAAAAGAAAAAAAAATGGAATGCAATGCAAACTACAATTCGGCCCGCCAAAAACAATCTCTTAAATAGGTCCCTGTCAGGAAGGTCCGTGCCCACTCAAGAGTTGACGGCCTGACTTGGGGTGTATTCGTGACGCTGCGCTTCCCCAAGAGATACACAAGGTCAGCTGGATACAGTTTCACAGTTAATTCCTATCCACACGGCACAGGAAGACCCAGGGAGTGTGAGAGGATACCTCAGCATGTAGTGGCACGCACAGTACATGCAGCTATATGCCGCAAGACGGCGTGTGAATTTACCCTCACATGATAGGCTTAGATTCATAGGTTCAATAGACAGTATCACACATGATAAGCTTAGATATACAGGTCCAGCAGACAGTATCACACATGATAGGCTTAGATACAAATGTCCAGCAGGTAGTATAATACATGATAGGCTTAGATACCAAGGTCCAGCAGGTAGTATAACACAGGATAGGCTTAGATACACAGGTCCAGCAGGCAGTATTGCACAGGATAGGCTTAGATACCCAGCTCCAGCAGGTAGTATAACACAGGATATGCTTAGATACCCAAGACCAGCAGGTACTATAACACAAGATAGACTTAGATACACAGGGCCAGCAGGTAGAATAACACAGGATAGGCTTAGATACACAGGGCACACAGATAGTATAACACAGGATAGGCTTAGATACACAGGGCCAGCAAGTAGTATAACACATGATAGGCTTAGATACACAGGGCCAGCAAGTAGTATAACACATGATAGGCTTAGATAAACAGGGTCAACAGGTAGTATAACACAGGATAGGCTTAAGAAGTAGTAGCAGCAAACAGTAGACCGGGCGCTCGTTTCAGGAATAAGCCCTCGTGGTAGACGGCATTGGATAAAAGGCTAATTTTATTCCATAAAAATGCAGAAGGTATTCACCTTAGCATACAGTGTAACAAACATGACGCATTTCGTGCCCAACGGCACTTCCTCAGATGATAAATGTTACAGCAGATAAAGCATCCCCAATCACTTACTTGTCCTGAAGAGCAGGGGGCCCGGAAGTCTTCAGCTCTTCACTGCTGTCGGTGTGCTGGTGAGAACAGTGGGAGGGGCATCGCTGCTCCTCACTCTCTCTATCTTCCAGACAGATCCTCTCTTCAGTGGCATACACTGCTGGAGAGAGAGGGAGGATCAGTGCTGCTCCTCTCTCTTTTCCCAGAAGTGCACCGGGACTGCATTACTGAACTGACAGCATCAGCATAAGTCCTATGCTGATGGTGTCACAAGGAAACGGCGGTATGGAAAGCTGACACCTAACTTTCCCTATCTTTTCCGCCACTTCTATAGCCGCTGCCACCAATATAACAGCAAATGCCACTGCCACCAATGTTAGCCAGGGGGAAATTAAAAAAAAAATGACCTGCTGCTTAGTGGAAAATGCAGCCCTGATAGCAGTGATTGGCATATCAGCTCTGCTATTCCTAGCTGATTCTGATAGAAGGACATAAGGGCAGGAGGTTTGTAAATGTAGAGCACAAGGCCACAAGTTGTAAAGGGTTGAAGCTTGTCAGTAACATAAACAAGCTCCGTCCTGCTGATAACAAACAACTCCTAGACACGGCTTCTATGCCTGCACTATCGCTTAGATGTATTAGTATGGCATTTTATGGGAATGAACCATGATGAACTATAAAAGGGAACCTGTCACATAGATTATGCCCCCCCTTGCTGAGGACAGCACAAGCTAGAGTCAGAGCTGCTGTTTCCAGTGCTGTGTCCCTTATTCTGTAAGATGCTGAAGTTTCAGAGCATTTAATGCTCAAATGTGGCAGTTTTCAGCCAGTTCTGCCAGAGATGAGTCCAGTGTATTCATAAGCAGGCGTTATCCCCACCTGCCTGTGTTTAGCCCCGCCTACCTGCTTCTATTAAAAATAGAATAAAAGGTTCATACTTACCTCCCAGATGGTCTCCTTCAGTCCCGGTCCGTACATCCCCGCAGTAGCCAGTGACCGGTCTTCATTCCTGTACAGTTCCAGCCAATTACAGGCCAGAGAGGTCATGCGCATGTGATGTTGTGGCTTGTGATTGGCTGCACCTGTCATGCGAACAATGAACATTCACTGGCTACCTCCGGGATGTATGGACCGGGACTGAAGAAGACCATCCGGGAGGTAAGTATGAGTCTTATCTTCTATTTTTACCCATGCCCCGACAGACCAATGAGCATTCTGAGATCCCTCTAAATTCCTTAGGTGTCATGGTCACTACTGACTGCAGAATGTAAGAGGTTAGATGACTGGAATTGACGTCATCTCCAATCCTGGTTGTTACAGCAGGATGTCATCTACTACTTACAGACAGTCCCCGTTATTGATGCTGTAGGCATTGCTCTTATGCCTGCACCATCACCAAGTTGTATTAGTATGCCATTTTATGCAAATGATGTATAAAGTGATGAATATATTAGACTGTATTTCCAAAAGACATTTTAACCTGAAATAATTGTGATAGAATAATATGGCAAAAACAGCCCTTATACAGGTGATGCAAGATTCGTAGAAGTTTGGCTAACAGACTTACAGCTCTGCACAGTCCTGGCTCCACACCTTTGTTTTCTTACCATGAACAAAGCTCCAGAAATAGAACGTCTGTTTGTGAATGTTCTATCTACATAGTGTCCAGGAGTTATTGTCACTGTACCTGCAAGGTTTAGTACTAGATCAAACTAAATCAATATCTCAAAGATTTGCTCAGTGAATGCACTGTGTGAATAACGACATGCACAAACATCAGTTCAGTAAACATCAAAAGCTTTTTATGTTATGCCAGACGTGAAAAAAAAAAACGTATATTGGCAAAGCTTCATAGGTGATATGTCATTACTGCCACATCATCTGGTAAGGCACACCACTCTACACTAAATCCAGTTGGAGAGTACTACTCCTTAAAAAAGAGGCAGCCGTTTATGGAAAGTGAATTTATTCTATTACATTGTCTTGCTGTATTAATACTGAGCTTGGCTCACCTATCTGGTTTTGTGACAGCAGCCCCTCAGCCCTGTAGCCTATATTCAATGTTGTTACAAGTTGTTAGGAGTTTTCCATGTCAGAACTGTAGGGGCTTAAAATGGGCCGCGATCTGGGAGTCAAATGTTGGAAGGTATGTATACGTTGGGTGCACACCAATGGCATGGTCCATGATCCATAGGTAAGACTTCTCTCGTGCTTCCCTCACACTCGGGAACTCACTGCCCCAACACATCAGACTCTCCCCCACTCTCACCAGCCTCAAAAGCAACCTGAAAATCCATCTCTTCAGGATCACCTATAACATACAATAACCTTGTTGTCACTACACCCTCCACAAAAATGTCTGCCCCTTACCTTCTGTCTCTTCCCACCTTCCTTTTAGAGTGTAAGCCCTCACGGGCAGGGACCTCGCCTTCTGTACCAGCTGTTAGTTATTAATTTCTAACCTTTGTACTTGTTTGACCTATGTTATGTATGAAACCCAGATGTACAGCTGTCTGGAACCAAGGGCACTGTATAATAAATAATAATAATAATAAGATGATTTATGATTAGTAAACTCTATTACAAATTTCATAAAATAATGACAGAAAAAAGAGCAGCTTGATGTGCTATTATTTCTGTTAAAATGACTAATACCGTAACAGGAATCCAAGTGACTTATGACAGAACAAAAAAACAGCACAAATATAATTGGGGCCTTAGACTGTAAGACAGGGGTAGATACAGATAGAAATAACCACATTAAAACATTTATAGTAGGTTATAAAATAAAAACATAAAGAAAATCAATGTCGGTGGTCTCCAGCTTTCACAACTTGACCAACATAAAAGAAAAGAACATAGATGTTGTCACATAGTGTATAAAGCTGTCAGCAGCCTTCATAAAATACAGATACGAGCACAGTACGGTATTTGTATCCTTGATGTAAGGCAGAACTAGTAGGTATGTTAGGTATACTGGCACTCTGTTTTTCCTTCCCATGAATTAGGAAAAGTAAAAGAAAAAAAGATATCTTCTACTCAAATTACTGCTTAAAGGAAAGAATAATATTTAATCACTTAAACTGTAATATACATAGAACCAGGAGCCTAACAGCAATACACTACATTGTTCTGGCCTCAGATGTAGCATTCAAAACCCAAGAGGACTTAGATAGAAGTTGACATTTCGGACCTTCAAAATGCGATGGGAAAAGAGAATCTAAATTATTCTCAAGGCAGAGATGTTTTCTTAGACCTTCTGCTTCTCGAGGAAGGTCATTTATTATCATGTTAGTAACTTAAAGAGGATTTGCTACAAATAAAGAATGTGCAGTCTAAGAAATAAAGCGCACAAGTATTCAACACACAGGAATTTGAATTTACTTCTTTTGACTACTTGAGCTGTGTGTTATTTTCTGAACTTTCTCCATTGTGGGTAGGCTGGAAATGTGGGAAGACTACTTAAATTACATAGGACATTCTTTAAATAACTCTTTTCCGTATGGAGCTATCTGACTCAAATGCAACCATCTTAATGCTATTAAAATCTCATTATTGACAAATGGAATGTCTAAGTAACCTATCTGCAGAAAGTTACAGAAGAAAATGTAGAATATCCTAACACATTATTTAACGGTTTATTAAATCTTCTTTGTAAGAAAATATAAGCTCACCATTATTTGTATGGGACACCACGAAATACTTTCTTCAAGTCATCAATTAAGTGTTTGTAGTTAGATTACTTCATAAGTGATGCAAGCTGAGGGCAGTATCTCTGGTGAAAAAAAAAATCTAGGATGCTAGGGTGGTAAAAGGACTAAGGAAGAAATCTACGGCAGTAAATACGTGAAAAGGGTTGTAATATTTAGGGTAGTAAATAAGTTGAAGGGGTTGTCTGGTTGAATAAAATTATACTCAGGATGGGGGGAGGGTAATGATACTTACCTCCTGTTTGCTTGCGACTGCAGCTCCAGAGCTCCCCGATGACACTCTCCTCTTCATTTCCAGATTCTTGTCCTGACAAATAGAAGAGCTTTCCTTGAACTCAATCACTATAAGGGGTTGTTCACACAGAGTTTTCGAATCAGATTTTGGATCTGTTTTGGATCCAAAAATCGCATCCAAAAACGCTACGACGATTGGATCCAAAACGTATCCAACACGTATCCAACATGCGGATGTGTGTTTGGATGTGTGTTGGAAGCAGCAGGATCGCACCCTATCATTTTAAATAGGGCTCCTGCTGCTCCTGATCCAAAAGACGCAATGAGACACGCATCAGTGATCACTCGTGTGAACACTGATGCATGTTTCATATTAAAAGCAATGCAAATCACATTGCTATTTATTAGATACGTGTTTGGGTCCGTTTAGGGTCCGACAGACGGATCCAAACACGTATCTAAAAGCGTATGTTCACATGGGCTCAACACGTCATGTGAACATACCCTAAAAGCACAAGTCTGTATATTGTGACAAGAACCGGGAAGTGAAGAGGTGCAGATCCATGGGCAGCTCCGGAGCTGCAGCGATGGGGGACTTGGAAATAACAATTTTTTTCTCTATTTTTCCCCACTCTGGGCCTGTTTTAGTATAATTTTATTCAACCAGACAACCCCATTTAAGAGGGGTATCTCTGGTGGTATAGCATAATGAAGCATTTAATCCTGAAAGCCCAAGTGTTCTAGGTAGTAAAGGGGTTAAATGTTTGGAGTCCAGTGGTTTAATCACCTAACCAAGCTTCAATATTGTCTGATTAGGGAAGCTGATCTTATCAGAAAACACAGGCAAGTTAATTAGCCTGTCCACATCTCACACTTTACCACCAATAATTTGTAGAATTATCAGAGCTATTCACAAGGAAGATAAAAGCTGTCAGGAAACTTTGTTCCGTTTATCTCAGGGATTAGATGGGTTGTAAATCCAACCTATCCGATGTTTATTTCCCTCCCACTGCAGACCATTGAGGACAGTCAGCATGTTAGGCTATGTCTCCACAGCATAGCAGTATGATTATATTTTCAGCGGTTTTAGGATTTTAAAACCGCCGAAAATACGATCATTCAGCCAGACCCGTAGGCTACAATAGAAAAAAAACGACCTGTAGTCTCCACAGGTCGTTTTTTCTCTGCTCTTCTTCTGGAGCTGGCGTATTATACAACATGTTGTATAATACGCCGGTGCTTTTAGTTTTTTCATCGTCTTACCATACAAGCAATTGTGTGGACGATGGCAAAAAACCGAGAAGCGACCAGGGTTTTTGCAAATACAGTGACAAAAACTGCATTTTGTCGACTTTCAGCCATTTTTTGTCCGATGCAGTGGGGATTCAGCCTTAGGGTCTGTTCACACGGTGTATTGGGGCACATGCTGTAAGCGTCGCAATATGCCGGGTGTTTTAGATGTACGCACTGACCAGGACAGAGGAGAGGTGAGTATTATTATTATTTTTTAATTGGGGCGACCTATATATACCCACCTAACTGCTGGGAGGCCCTTTACTTATATTTATAAATATATATATAAATATATATATTTTTTTTTTTTTTTTTTATATATAATATATATATATATATATATATATACACATATATATATATATATATATATATATATATATATATATATATATATATATATATATATACATATACACCTAACTAATGGGGCCTTATATATATACCTACCTAATTACTGGGAGATATATATATATATATATCTTCCTAACTACTGGGGACACTATATAGTCCTACTTAACTACAGGGTCCCCTTTATATATAACTACCTAACTACTGGGGACCCTATATATACCTACCTAACTACTGGGGGCCTTATATATACCTACCTAACTACTGGGGGTGCTATATATACACCTACCTAACTGCGGGGGGGACCTATATATACCTATCTACCTGCTGGGGGACAATATATATATACCTACCTAACTACCAGGAGTCGTATATATACCTACCTATTGGGGGCCCTATATATACCTATCTAGCTACCCTGGGCCCTATATATACTTACCTAATTACTGAGGGTCCCTATATATATATACCTACCTAACTACTGGGATCCTATATATACCTAGCCAACTACTGGGGGCCCTATATACACATAACTACTGGAGGCTCTATATATACCTACCTAACTACTGGGGTCCCTATATATATACCTACCTAACTGCTGGGGGACCTATATATACCTACCTACATATACCTAACAAAGTACAGGGTGCCCTATATATACCTAACTAATGGAGGCCCTATATATACCTACGTAACTATAGGGTGCAGTAGTCAAGGTTTCTGGGTGGGGCCGCCCTTTTTGGGACAATGTCTCCATATTGTTTGATAGGCAGTCTGTAGCATAGGGTGTAGTAAGGTTACTTTGGTCCTCACACCTTTAAATTTTTCTGTTTAATGTAAGCCTTTTTTTCTTTTTGATTTTATGGATTATTGTTAGTCCGTATTTTACTAGACTATTAAAGGCAAAGTAGGAAGTGGTTATGATATTATGACTTGACTGTGTATAAACTGGCCTTCACACCAATATATAATGAATAGCTGTTTCATGATAATGATATTAAACATAATTCTACCAAACTATTATACAACTAGTTTAAAGTGAAGGTTTATCATGACAGCCTGTGCTCTCTATCTATTGAAAGAATATAAGTCCCTTGAACTGCACCCATCATACTATTAACAGCACTGCCAAGTGTGACAAAAAATAAATTCCAAACCTTCTCCGCTTGTAATGGGAATTACTCTAGTAATAGGTGTATGTAAAAGAGCTACAGCTGTAAATGCAATTACCACTGATATGTAGAGGTTCACCACAAGTGACCTTTCACTTTCTTCAATGTACTGCCTAAAAAGCCAAGAAAATGTATTCTAAACTGAAACACTATTGTGAATAAGTGAGTGAGACACTATTTTCAAGACACTCATGGAATTTTTCTTTCACCACTCAATTATTGTTTTGCAAATCAACCTCCATTGTGCAATCTCCTATTGAAGGGCACAGCAGGCGGTTCTTGGAATTCTCACAATTTTATAAGCGAGAAACACCCCACAAACAAGATTGACTCTGTTTCTTGCTATGTCCATATGTAATTTCAGTTATATGTACAATTGGTGACAATATAGAATTAAAAAGAACAATTATAGATGTGTTTATAAAGCTCCAAATTATTGTAAATCCTTTTGTCTTTATCAATTTCCTACTTTATGCAACCAGTCAAATGCAGAGCCCATATTTCAATTGGTAAATTTTTATTCTCACTACTATTGATTAAAAAGGAGTTTCTACTACGGAGTTTTTGCATTTCAAATAATTAAAACAAGTAACAGTTAACTGTTCTTAAAAAAATTAATAAATATATAACTCTTAGGCTATGTTCACACAGCTTAAAATTGGACATATTTCAGTCCGTAATTACGCCTCGGAGTGCGCAAATTACGGCTGGAATACGTCCCAGTCATTACGGTAATCCACAGTTCTCATAGAGAACTATGGATTACGTCTCCTCTCCCTGCTCGGCGAATACGCCGAGGGGGGAGATAAGTGACATTTGAATTACCAGCGGCGTATACGCGCCACTGGTAATGAATGTCTATGGGCCGGCGAGGTGCCGGCCACCCACCCCCGATCTCGCCCCTGTCCACACTGCGTAATTGCAGGGCGTAATTAAGCTCTGCAAATACACCGTGTGAACATAGCCTTATTTGCAAATTCATTGTGCAAATAGTAATATTCTATGCATAAGAGTCTACAGTCAGATACAGTATCTCACAAAAGTGAGTACAACCCTCAAATTTTTGTGAACATTGTATATTATCTTTTCATGGGACTTTACTGAAGATAGGAGAGTTTGATACAATGTAAAGTAGTCAGTTTACAGCTTGTATAACAGTGTAAATTTGGTGTGCCCTCAAAAAAACTCAACACATAGCCATCAATGTCTAAACCGTTGGTAACAAAAGTTAGTACACCCTAAGAGAAAATGAACAAATTGTGCCCAATTATCCATATTATGTCAACATTGGCATGTGACTCATTAGTGTTACAAGATTTCAGGTGTGAATGGATAGCGGATGTGTTAAATTTGGTGTTATCGCTCGCACACTCTCTCATACTGGTCACTGGAAATTTAACATGGCACCTCATGGCAAAGAACTGTCTAAGGATTTGAAAAAATAATTGCTGCTCAGCATAAAGATGGCCTACTCTATAAGAAGACTGTCAACACCCTGAAACTGAGCTGCAGCACGGTGGCCAAGACCATACAGCATTTTATCAAGACAGGTTACACTCAGAACAGGCCTCGCCATAGTCAACCAAAGAGGTTGGGTGCACATGCTCAGTGTCATGTCCAGAGATGGTCTTTTCAAAATAGACATATGAGTGCTGCCAGCATTGATGCAGAGGTTAGAGGGGTGGGGAGGTCAGCCTGTCAGTGCTCAGACGTTGCCACTACATCAAATTGGTCTGCATGGCTGTTGTCTCAGAATGAAGCCTCTTCTAAAGATGATGCACAAGAAAGCCTGCTGAAGACAAGCAGAGTTAGGACATGGATTACTAGAACCATGTCCTGCGGTCTGATGAGACCGAGATAAAGTTATTTGGTTCAGATGGTGTCAAGAGAGTATGGTGGCAATCAGGTGAGGAGTACAAAGACAAGTGGGAAGAGGGAACCATGAATACCAACATGTACTGTGTCATACTGAAGCAAAGCATTATCCCCTCCCTTCATAAACTGGGCTGATGGGCAATATTCTAACATGATAACGACCCCAAACACACCTCCAAGACGACTACTGCCTGCTAAATACAATGAAGTTAAAGGTGTTGGACTGGTCAAGCAGGTCTCCAGACCACAAACGCAAGGTGGAGGAGTCCAAAGTCTCTAACATCCACCAGCTCCATGATGCTATCATGGATGAGTAAAAGAGGATTCCAGTGGCTGCAACCTGTGAAGCTCTAGTGAACTCCATGCCCAAAAGAGTTAAGGCAGTGCTTGAAAATAATGTTGGCCACACAAAATATTGACACTTTGGGCACAATTTGTCCATTTGCACTTAGGGGTGTACTCACTTTTGTTGCCAGCAGTTTAGACATTGATGGTGTGTGTTGAGTTATTTTGAGAGCACACCACATTTACACTGATATACAAACTGTACACTCAGTATAAAAGTGACATATCTTTAGTGTTGTCCCATGAAAAGAATAATAGAATATTTACAAAAATGTGAGGGGTGTGCTCGCTTTTGTGATATACTGTAAATGGAAAATCGTGACAGTATAATCCATTTAAACTTGGTGTATATTTTATTATTTTAAAAATATAGTCAAGACACTAAAAAATTCTGCCATGGCAGTAAGGGTTTCCAAAAGCGTAGTAAAAAAAACTTTTAATGGCCGAGCAAATATGGTCCAAAAAGGCTGAAATGATTTCCTAACATTATGGATGATACAAACTTTAGTTGCTTTCACATTTTGGTCAATGAACAATAAAAGCATGTGTTTGCATGGGTTTCCTCCACACTCTAAAAACCATTCTGATAAATGAATCTGAAATTTAGACTGTGCGCTCCAATGGGGACAGGGACCAAATTGAATAATGCCAATCTCTGTACAAAGCATTGGAATATAATGGCGCTATATAATTTACCAATTAAAAAAAAAAAAAAACCAAACAGCAACATGGGAAACAATTTTAAAGGGGTTGCCTCACTACATTGATTCATCTTACCTCAATCCTGTTTTCTTGGTTTCATTGTGAATTCAGGGGCGTGTTTACTGACTTCTACCAGGCTGCAGTAGAAGTCAGGTCTGTAGCTATAGCAACCAGTGCTGACAGCCTATCAGGATAGATCAAACAGGTCTGTAGCTATAGCAACCTGAGGAGCTGATGCAGCCCATACAAGAGGGGATATCTCAGAATTGGTAGGACACTGCTAATAGACATATATTGCAAAAGGACTTATTTTTGTAACATAAAAAGCAATCCTTGTAGTGAGACAACCACTTTAAGGCTATGTGCACACGTCATATTTTTATGAAACAGAAAAATATGACGTGGAATCCTCAGCAGAAATTCTAAATGATACTACAGATATTAAATTTTGAAGTCCCGGTTTTCGCAGCTGATTAGGACACAATTTAACCTCATCTTAATAGGGATTATCTTCATTGCTGTTGCCCGATGTGGAATCCGTGCATAAGAAAAAATGATATGTCACTTCTTTTTTTCCACATTGCCGCTTTGAAATCTGCAGTGGAAAAAATCGGAGCTGTAGTTCGTAGTGTGTACTACAACACGGATTTACCAATAAAACCAATGAGATGCGAATGTCAAACAAATGTTGATGCAAAATTTGACACGGAAACCGTGTCAAAATCCATTGTGTAAACATACTCATGTATTGCCTAGGTCAACTCGAGTCATAATAAAATACTAAATGATTGTGGGATCTTAGATTCATCTAGACAATATGGCTTTAAGCTGTCATGAAGCGTCAAACACAGCTGCCATCACTGGGGTCACTAAAGCCAAGTCATCTTCAGTATAGAGGGTAGCTTTTATATAGAAGTAACCTTGTATGTACAGCCTGCTCAGACTGCAAACCCAAAAGAGATCCCCATAGTCCTAGCATTGGTATACATCCCCCAAATGTGACTTCTAACATGTTTGGATGACATTACATTTCCTTTTAATAAAAGCATTTTACCAAGGAACATACAAAAAATAGTATATGAACTAACAAATGTGGTCATAGAAATGGATAAATTACTACCATAAATAAGAGAGAAAAGAAGTCATGAATCACTAATAGTGTTTTTCATAATCTTAAAGGGACACTGGCAAAAGAAAGGAGTATTTGTGTTAAAGCTAACATTCCTGGAAAACTTTTTTTTTTTTAGAATTGTTGTTTTATTTTGGCAATTAAAAATTACATATAAAATATTGTCCTTCTCTATCTGTGTTAGGGAACTTCTGTTTAGCAGGGAAGACTAATCGCATTCTATTTAAGGTGCTAGTTATCTCTAAATAGTCTCACTATAAATAGTAGGTAATGACATAATGATTGTTTTCTCCACAGGGATAGATAAGATTATACTAGACCACTTGCAATACAGTACATGAAAAGAAAATAGGGTAATCTTTTTCTGCGCTAAGGAGGTGGGAGGGGCTTCTTCACACATATAAGGGAATTGCTGCTGAGATTCACACTTCTTTAACCAGAGCTGACCAGAAGGAAGGACCAAGAAATCCTGTCTCTGCTGTGTTATTAGTGCTCACAGAAGGAAAGTCAGAGAGAGTAATGCTCATAGTAGAACTTAAAAAAAAATTTAAGAAAAAAACAACCACTCAATTTAAAGAAAAATCCATATAAGGCTATGTTCACACAGCGTAATTGAAGTGCGTACTGTACATGCCGCAATACACCGTGTGTTTTGGGAGTGACGCTGATCAGCGCATATTCCCAAAGCACAGGGGGCCCGTGACAGGCATTGTTCGCGGCGTATTCCTCCCCCGCGCGTACAATACGATGGTATTGTACGCACGAGGGGACGACGTGTAACACATAGCTCTCTATGAGAGCCATGGATTACCGGAATTGCCGTGCGCATTTCGCCGCGTTTAACGTGCAATACACGGCGAAATGTGCGCCAAAATAAGCCGTGTGAACAGACCCTAAGGCTATGTTCACACAGCTTATTGCGGTGCATACTGTACGCGACCACAATACAGAGTGTGTTTTCGAACCAAGCGCTGATAAGCGCCTAATTACAAAGCACGGGAAGCCCGGCACCCGGCTAGCCCCATAGACATGCATTGTCAGCGGCTTGTAATTGCCGCTAACAATTGGCATGTCAATTCTCCCCCCGTGCATACAATATGATCGCATTGTACACACGGGAAGACAACGCGTAATCCATAGCTCTCTGTGAGAATTATTGTAATTGCGGCGCGCATTTCGCCACGTATAAAGTGCAATACGTGGCAAAATGTGCGCCTAAATACGCAGCAAAATAAGCCGTGTGAACATACCCTAATAGTCACATATTGCTTGTCAGTATGTAAAAAGAAGAATTTTCACGGTAGTGTCCCTTTAAAGGGGTGTTCCCATTTTAAACATTAATATTGATAGGATATGCTATCAATGTGAGACAAGTGCAGGTCCCACCTCTGGGAACCGCACCTATCTCGAGAACAGGCCCCACAACTCCTGTCTCGGAATGGAGAAGTGGTCACACTTATGAAGTTATTCTCTATTCATTTCAATTTTAAATCCGAGTACTGCTGAGTGCAAGCAATCCAGCGGTGGGCCCAACCTATGACACATTGATGGCATATTCTATCAATATTCCATCAATGTGTGAGATAGGAAATCCCCTTTAAATTATTCCAACATAGTACATATGCTCAGAGGCAGAAATAAAGGTGTTTCTTTCTATTTTCGGGCTCTGCAGAGTTGTCATTGGTTACATTAATATAAAGAAAACTTTCACCATCACAATTTCCACTGTTACAACCTACAAAAGCAGACTAAAACAGGATCTAATTTTATGTTTACACTTCCTAAATGGTTTCACTTCTGCTTAGTTACTGTGCTCCTGATGTCACTGATCTGTCTGGTGAGTAAACTTAGTATAAGCAAATACTCTCTAAACAGAGCACATTTATAAATCCAGCCAGAAAGGCGGGTCACTGAAACCGATCCACCTGAAATAAGCCTTCTTTTTTAGTGTTTAAGATTGCAAAATAGGCTTGTATTACATGTGCAGGAAGTGGAAGGGTGTGAACGTGGAATGATTTGCTTACATGTATCACTGTTCTGGAAGTTCAAAGTTTACTCACATACAGTATATAGAGACAATGCAATCAATCAGTAAGGTGACGTAAAGGGCAGTACCGGCACATCATATCCCTTCTTAGATAGAAAAAATGTATGGCATTTCAAGCAGAGAAGCTTCAAAATTCAGACAGTGTTATTTATGTTCCTAAGATAAAAGCATTGTTAGTCTAAGGCCAGGTCTACACAGCACAGGTTTTTGTCAAATTTTTGGCAGATTCACATAGTTACATAGCTTGTTAGACTGAAAAAAGACATACGTCCATCCAGTTCAGCCTATTGTGCTAACGTGTTGATCCAGAGGAAGACAAAAATCCCATGAGGTAGAAGCCAATTGTCCTCATTTAGAGAAAAAAATTCCTTCTCAGCTCCAATCTGGGAATCAGAATAAATTGTCAGGGACCGGTCAGGGACACACACACAGACAAGTGGGCCCTGACTCTGATCCCAGCCCCTGTCCCTGCCTTTTGGGGAACCCGACTCCTTAATAGGCCAGCCCCAATGGGAAGACTGATGGCTGCACTGATATAGGTGCAACACAGACAGGACAAACAAACACAGAACAATAAACGTGGTCGGGCGGTCCAAGTCGGCAACAGTACGGGCAGCGAGGTACAGAGACGTGAGACAAAGAGGATAACCGGAGGCCGAAGCGAAAGGTCAGGAGAGCACAGAAACAACAGGCGACTGGCCAGCGAACTACAGGGGAAAACCTATAGCAGGCAAAGAGGGAAGGAAGTGGTGACTATAAATAGGGAAGGGGAGGAAACAGAGCAGAAGTGATAGGGAGCAGAACCTGTCCATCACCAAGAGAATTGATTAACCCAGAGAGCTCTGGAAAGTTCCTGGCCACGGGCGTTGGCCAGGATTTAATTAAGTCCAAGGTAGAGGACTGTGTTCACACAGGATAAAGCAAAGCCGCAGTTATGGTCGCAGCGGCCGTCGCCGACAACCAGAGCCAGGTGACACGAATGTGACAAAATCCCTGGATCAACGCCCCTTCTCTAGAATCCTAGTTATTATAACTTGTTATATTATTACACTCTAGAAATGCATCCAGACCCTTTTTGAACTCTGTTACTGAATTCACCATGACAATTTCCTCTGGCAGAGAGTTCCACAGTCTCACTGCTCTAACAGTAAAGAATCCCTTTCTATGTTTATGCAGTTCAGTATTTAGAATCACTGAAAATCATCAACCATGTGCTGCATAGACAGCAATAAAAATCTGTGCCATAATCTACACAGCAAGGATTTTTTCCGATCGGTTTTAAAATCCGGAATATTTTATTACGTTAGGTATAACACCCAGATTTACACTTGGCCCCGTACATTAAATGTAAGGGGCCGACGGCAAATCCAAAAACTACCCACAGTTTTAGCCAAAAGCCGTGGCTCAGCAATGTCAAAATGCTGTCTGATTTTGGATGTCATTTTAACATTTAGGGTGACATGTATGATTTTTGGCATTTAGACAGCAATTTTTATGCGCATAACAATAGTATAGAATGCGCCTGACTTATGAACCTGTTCTACTGTTCTAAATCAGGCAGATTCTAGCGCTAAGATAACAATTTTGGCTCAGGTAAACCACTTTGAAGGTGGTTTACCTTTTCCAGCAGTAATGCGCCCAGAATTGCTGCACTGAAGCTATAAATCTATAGCTTTGTACGGTTCTAGTGCGCCCCCTCACCCGAGATCAGACGTATTACAAAGTGCCGCGGGTGCCCTGTAAGGCGCCCGATACTGGCATATTGGTGATGTAAATATATAGCGAACGGGGTTGTGCTAGATGTCGCGCTGAAAAGGCGCAGCCCCGTTCATACATGTCGCCCATACTGTGTAGACAGCCTAAAGCTACCTCTACCCATTAAATGAATGTTATCTGATCCCACCAACTTCAGAGGGATTGGCTGAAAATCTCAGGGGTAGACATACAGCTCCTGCAGCCTGTTTATCTGTACACAAGCCTAGGGGGGATGTGCACTCATTCTGATTACAAAAATGACAATGATCCTGCTTTTCCCATTCCTTATATAAGATGACAGTGTGATTGGCTGACGATGCAGTGACTGTGCCCCAACCAGTCTAGTCACATTCCCAGGATGGAGTAACAAAATGAAGACAGTAGTCCATGACTCCTGCAGCCTTCAATATAATCGCTGTTGGTATTGAATCCCTCCACTACCCTAGACCATATAGTGTAATCCACTTTTTAACTACCCTAGAACACTAGGGATATTGACCTTACCCTTTTGGTACCCCAGACCAGGAGGGATATTGGAATTACCATTTCACTGCCCTATATCGCCATGTGTTTTGGTAATAACCGTATCACCTCTCTTTTGGATTCCCACATGATTAGATGTGACTTCCTAGCTTAATACTTTTCTAGACTACGTTTCTCTACAATACTAGCTGATTTTCATCATCTTAGTGTCAAGAGAGTGTTCTAGTGAATTGGGGATGTCCATCAGACAACCCCTTTAAAAATAATAGTAAATCGTGCAGTAAATGATTAGGAACATTTGTATTAGCCATACTAAGTATTACAAGAACTGTCTAGGTCTAAAAGTCCCTTTGTTGCCCATAGCAACCAATCAGAGCTCTCATTCTTGCAGATCATTATATGAAATGAAAGGACGCTCTGATTGGTTGCTGTGGGCAACAAAGGGAATATTAGACCTAGACAGTGTTCATACATGTGGCCCTAGGTTTTTGTATTGCTATTGAGGCCCACACACTGTTCTTGCACAGGGTCCTTGTTTGTCGCGTTTGTCCCTGAACAGTGTACTGTGTATAAAGGAAACCCCATCTGTGTCCTGATGGCTGCCATCACAGGAAATAAAGGGGTGGGTATCACTATGTTACTGGAGTCATATTAGGGCGCGTTCCCACTGCACAGGGAAAAAAAAACCGGCCGTTTGCCAGGGGGGGGACACTATTTTAATTTACAAAAATTCCCTTATCCTTTTTCCATTTCCCTTTTATAATTATTTATTTACTATTTTTTTCCCCTAACCCAGCTTATAAATTCCCAATATAACAAAATGAAAATATATTATATACTCACCTTAAAATAATTTTTATTAAACCCCCATAATTTAAAAAAATTTTTAAATCCACTTTTTAAAACCACGAAGAAAACTAATATTGACCACCCTTTTTAAGACAAATAAAATTAAAAACCATTTCACACCAACCAATTGTTTTTTAATAATTTTTATATATTTTTAAACCAAAGAAATTAATCCAACTTTTTACTTTTAATATTTTTTAAAAAACTAGTATTTTTCACCACTTTATTAAAATTTTTAATTTTTCCATTAAACAAAAACCCTTTAAAAAAAATATATAAAAAATTATAAAAATTAAAATTTTTGTTTTAACCCATATAAGTTTACAAAAATTCAACCCCAAAAACACTTTAGGGGAAAAAAACAAAATTCAAACTCTATTTTTAAATTCCCCTATTAAATAAAACCTTTATTTTAAAAATTCAACCCAAATATTTTTAACCATTATTTTAAATTTTAAAAATAAAAAACAAATATATTGGGGCAAAAATTTTCCCATTAAACCCCCGGGCCCTTTTTTTAACGGTATGTTACCCCCTTTCCCTTTAAAAAGCCCAACTTTTCCCCCTAAACTCATAACGGCCTTTGGAAAAAAGGGGCCCAAAAATGGCCCAAGAAAAATAATTCCCCCCATAAAACCCCCAACCCCCTTAAAAGGCCAAAGGAGGGTTGGGTCCCCCGTTGGTTAGCCAAAAAATTTTCCCTCCTCCGTAGCCAGGTAAGAGCCAAATTTGGAACCAGGAAGTTTTTTTTCCCCCTTTGTTAGCCGGGGAAATTACCCCATTTTGTTCCAAAGGGGAGTGGGCCCCCTTGGTTTTTGAAGGGAGATTTCCCTTTGGGTTTGCCAAAAAGGTTTTGCCCACCTTCTTTTTGGCCATTTTATCCAAAATTTTCCCTTTTTTCCCGGAAAAATTTCCCCTTTTTTAGAAGGATCCCAACATTTTGCCCCAGGTAGTGCCCCAACCGTTAAAACCAAGGTTGGGGCCCCCTCTTTTTGTTTAAACCCCCTTTTTGGCCCCCATTGAACCAGGTTAAAAGGGCCCCAAAAACACCTTTCCCCAATTGTTTTGGAAACCCGGAATTGCCCCCATTTTTTGCCAAAATTTTGTTTCCCCCTTGTTGGGAAGGTTTTAAAAGGGGGCCCCATTGGACTTTCCAATAAAATGGCCCCTTGTTCCCGGGTTAAGTTCCCCCTTTTCCCGGTATTTCTGTTTCCAATAAACCCCCCATTTTAAAAAACCATAGAAACCCCCTTTATACCATTTATTCCCACCTCTTTGATTTTAACCCCCAAATTTTAATTTTTAAACCCAAATTTTTTTTTAACCAGGGTTTTTAAACCCCCCAAAAATTTTTTAAAATTTTAAACCCCCATTTAACCAACTTTTCCCCCCAAAAAAAATTAAAAAAAAATAATAAAATTAAAATTACCCGAATTCCAAACTTTTCCCCCTAATCCATAATTACACAAAATTATTAAACCCTTAAATTTCCCCCCTTCCCAATTTATTTACCCACCCCCACTAAAATAAAAAAGGGGCATTTACAATTTTTTTCCCCCTGTATTAAAAATATAAAAAAATTATTTTCTGTTTTTTATATAAAAACATTTTATATACCACAAAAAAACAAATAACAAAACATAAAAATAACTTATTTTAAAACACAAAAGCATTAAAAACATTTATATTTATAATATTTAAAAATATAAACACAAAATTTAATATAAAAAATATCAAATATATACACACAAAATATTTTTATACAATAATATATATATAATATACACACACCCTTATAATATACAAAACCCTATATTTTTATTATTTTTTAAAAATATATATTTAAACACAAAAATTTATTACACCCCAAAATTTTAAAACACCAAATTTTTTTTATTTTTTTTTTATAAAAAACATTTTTAAAAAAACTTTTTTAAAAACAATATTATACAAACAATATTATTTTATATATTTTAAAAACCACTATATATTTATACCCCACCCAAATATTTTAAAAATTACACAAACATATATTTTTATATATAACACAAATATATTGTGTTTTTTATTTTTACACCACATTATTTATAAACACAAAAATTTTACACACAAAATTTTTGTGTAAAAATTTTATCCAAAACTTATTTTTAAACAAACCAAATATATAAAATATTTTTATATAAAAAAATAAAAAAAATTTTATATATATATATATATTTATTTTAAAACAAAACCACGCCCATAAAATATGGGGGAAAATATATGTACCAAACACATGTTGATGAAAAAACTTTCCGGGTTTCAGGGAATTAACTGTTTTTTATTCATTTATGTTTTTATATATATGTATATATGTATGTGTATGATATTGACTGACTGGAGTTTTTCAAAAACCCTTTGGAAAAAAAAAAACTTTTTTTAAAAAACCCTTTTTTTTCCCAAGAAAAAAACATAAAAAAAGGGCTGAAAGGTTTTTCCCGGGGGTTTCCCAGAGATCAGGACATAATGCTGAAAAGAAGCAGAAAGTATAAAGAAACTGGATTAACCAGTTTGGTAAGGTTTCTTTTTCCAGTATCCTAGGTTTGACAAAAATTTTAAAAAAATAAAGCCTTTAGTAAAAGGTTGGGAAAAACAAAGACCTCAGGAAAATTTCAAAGGTTTCCTCCTGCAAAACTTACAATGTGTTCCAGATTTTAAAAAAAAAAAATTTTCAGGGTTGTCCCGAAAAGGGGGGGGTCAGCCCCTGCCCTTTTTGGGTAAACGTGTCAATATTTGCCTGCTAATGCGACACATATGCACAGTGACAGCTATTGTATTTCAAATACTTTTTTTTCACTCCTCCATTTGAACAGACCAATGTCATTAATCTAAAGTAATTAGTTCATAAAACACCTATTTCTATAACATATATCATTGCCTATTTTAACAAATAAGAAGTCTGTTTGTAGCTGCCTGGTTGTTGTATTCATGGACCTATGGTGTAAGACTGGAGAATATCTGATGATGAAAATAATAGGAATTTGCTCTAACAGCCATTTTCAAGCATTTTATAAACTGTATAACTCCGAAGTGTTGTTCTTAACTGTATCCATCAGGCCCACAGACTTTGAACAGAATGGAGACTTGGGGCCATATGTATGAACGGGGCTGCGGCAGAAATCTGGCGTCTTTCCAACGCTAGCATCTAGCGCAGTCACGTTCGCAATAGGTTTAAATCACCCACACGGCAATATCAGGCGCATTACAGAGCGTCCACGGCACTTTGTAATGTGCCTGATTTCGGGGGGTGCGGGAGGCGGGGTGCACTAGAACCGTATGAAGCTTCACATTTATAGCTTCAGTACGGTAAATCCAGGTGCATTAATGCTGGGACAGGTAAACCACTTTCAAAGTGGTTTACCTGAGCCAGAATTGATGTTTATGCGTTAGAATGCGCCTGATTTATGACCCGCAGTAGAGCAGGTTCATAAATCAGGCATTTTCTATACTAATATTATTATTATTATAAAAATTGGCGTCTAAACCCCAAAATTCATACATGTCATGTTTACAAGTGTAAATGAAGTGGCAGTCAGGTATGAAAAACAGAGGACTCAGGACACCAGTTTTAGTCATCAGTGGAAGTTCCAGCAGTGGGCCCCCCTCATCTTCAGAAAATGTACATTCATCCTCTAGATGGGTGATAAACTTGGAAACTATGAAAACAACCCTTCTAACTGTTTTTAGAATTATGTTGTTTGTGTTTTTGTGCAATTGTGCTTCTTTTTTTGTCAGGGTTAAAATTTTTTCCTCAAAAATTAAAATTGTGTTATTAAAAAAATTATAGTGTTTTAAAAATTTAAATATATATATAATATATATATTATATATTTTATATTTAATTTATTTATTTTTTTTTTTGGGTTTCCATTATCTTTTTCCTCCCTACCTTCCAAGAGCCCTAGCTTTGTTATGGTTTCATCCATATAGACTTATAAGTGCCTTTTTTTTTTGCCGGACGGGGAATATTTTTTAAAATTGGTCCTTGACTTATCACACAATGTAGGGAAAAAAAACCCCCCAAATAAAATCTTTTTTAGGGTGGAACGTGGTAAAAAAAAACATTGCACCATTTTTAGCCATGAGTGTAAGGGTCACGTGACCTGAAACACGTCGGCGGTTCGGCCACATTCAGTTTAGTTACCATGGATAGAAGGTCCCTCGTTATATGTTCATGTTTGTTTTAAAGGATGGAATGAAAAAACAAGTGGATATTTTTTAAACCAATTTTTCCCCGGTCTGCACCGCATATTCTTTCCATCTAGGGAAAAGGTTTGTTGGGGGGGCTGGTTCGTTTCTTTTCTGTATGTTTGGGGGGAAATTTGGACTGAGGGATTGCACCCTGAACCGTATGCTCACAAATGAGAAACGTGGAAACTACATTTTTGCAGGGGGTTCTTTTTTTATCCCTTTCCCTTGCTTTTTGAGTGCAGCAAAAATTGGCTGTGCCCCAATACCTTTTTTTTTTTTTTTTTAAATCTATGGACCTGAGTTAGGACTTGTTTTCTTGCGGACTGAAGGGTAGCTCTCATTGATATCATTTTTGGATACATGCTAATTCTTGCTCACTTTTTATTTCAATATTTTTGGAATGCGAAAAGACCAAAAAGCCACAATTGTGGTTTTGTTTTGTTTTTTTCTTCTATGGTGTTCACTGTACAGGGGGGAAATTATGTTATATTTTAATATTTTTTGGACATAAAAATTTCCAATTTTTGTGAAACTTTTTTTTTAAAAATTTTTAAAAAAAGGGGGGTGATTTGAACCCCCTTTTTATTATAACATTTTTTGTTTGTTTTATACTTGTAACCCCCCCCCCCCAGGGACTTGACCTTTAAAAGGGGTTTGTGATCACTTGTATACTGTTCTGAAATTTATGAATTTTATTGCAAAGGGGGGTTTTACAAATTTTGGCTTTCCTTTTACATCTTCCCTATGGAAGGTGAAATTAGTTGAAAAGAAACTGGAAACTACGAAGGTCTTCTTGGGGCCCGGGGCTGTTTTGGGGCCCAACCCCTCTCGGGGACTTTTCCCTCATTAATACGGATGCTGCCCCCGGGCGTAGTATGGGGGTGCAGAGGGGTAGCAGTCGTTTTACTGTGCCCGGGCAGCCTGGGGGGGCCCCAAAAAGCCCTTCTGTAAATAAGGAGACACCGGGCTTTTGTAATTGGACAGGGGGGGGGATAGTTTGGGGCCCTTTTCATTTTTTTGCAGGGGGCCCCGGGGAGCTTAAAGTTTCGCCTCTGGCTGAAACCCATGATCGTAAAATCAAAAGAAAAAAAAATTTTTGGATAAAGGCTGGTTGACCCTAGCAACAGATCCTGGGGGTTATAATCACCCAAATTGCCGGCCATTTATGGGCGGACTAAAGTCAGTGAGCTTTTTGCTAAAAAACCCAAATTTTGACCCTTGGTTCAGCTGCAATTTTAACTAACTTGAGAAAAACCAGTAGTGAAGTATTTGTTGCCTGAAAACCACACTGAACAGACAAACCAACCAGATTATTAGAATTGACTCAGCTGTTACACTTAAAGCTGGATTGTTACTATCCTGACATCACAAAGGGTGAACAAAGGGAAACCTTTTTGCCCCAACACTCTGCATTTTTTTATTAGTTTTCCCAATTTTAAAACCTCTTTAAATTAAAATGAACCTAGAATATAGTTGACAGTAGAAAAGTAAGCATTATTTATTCATGACTGTACTTATCTATTCAATTAACATAATCAATTACCAATCAGGAGAAGTGAAACCAGTGCCCTATTGCTCACAAGGTAAAGATGAAAACTTCTGTAAATTTTGACTGTAATTGTGAAATATTCCCCCAAAGGGGCCCCTTTTCCCCTTTTTATCGGGGCTTTCCCCAAAACAAAAAGTAAAAAAAAATTTTTCGTGGTATAAAAGAAAATAAAAGAAAAAAAATATTCACCTTTGTACTCAATGTTGTTCCAGTGCTCATGTTACCGGCATTGTCCTCCAGTCTTCTAGTGTTTACTACCTGTTCCTGCAAATGGCGCATTACTGTTGCATCCAATCAATGGCTTCAGCAGTCACATGTCATTTACTTGGCTCATGAGTAGTGTTGAGCGATGAAATCGCCAAAAAATTGAAATCCCCGGGGAGGTTTTCACTAAAAAACTTGGGTTCTGCGAGAAAGAGATTATTTCTCTTAAAATCTGATCAAAAATCGCCATCGTGGATTCCAATCGCCCATTTTCGGCTCTTCCTGTAATTTTTTGGGGGGCCCCCGCCAAATCAGCGCAGGCAACCAGGGGGGGTGGGAAGGAAAAGTCACCTGTGGGGGATGTAGGGATCTTATGGCTGCTGAAATCAATGACCCCGTTTTTTTTTCTAGGGCACTGCCCTTCCTGTTTACGCCCTTTGCCTATACACAACCAAATGGATCACTGTCTCTCTGTGAGTTTTTTAAAAGTAGTAAAAGATTATCTCCGCGATTTTACCATGAAAGGATCTTTGATAGAAAATTGTTTGGTTTTGGGTTAAAGCAAAATTAGAGAATTCTAGTTAGTTAGTTAGAGATTTGAAAACCCGCTCCAGGTGCTTGAACCACGTGTGCTCCGGGGGGGGAGGGTCCTTTCATCGACAATTTCTTTTTCTCAAGCACTGGGAAATAGACCAAATTTTTTTTCTGCGTTTGCCGCATCCACCACGTCTGAAATTCAGGGTGTCATGTCTTTTTGTGGGGGGGTGTTCTGCATTTTTTACTTTTATCTGTCTCTAAGCCACGGTGAAATAGCCCCCAATTTTTATTTCTGCGTTGCTAGCGGCCCCACAAATTTGGCAGTTGTTGGTCCTGGTTCAAAAAGTGATAGGGGTCCCCTGCCATTTCCCCTTTGTGTTTTTTCCCAATACCGGTGTTTCCATCTGAAAAAGGGGGCCCCCGTAGCAGTGTACCGCTGTACCTGTTTGGCTACGCCGCCCTCATGTTTTCGGTTAGCCATTGAGGTGATTTTTTTTTGTCTGTGAATTTATTTTTGTGACTCTTGTTGCCTAATTTGTTGACAAAAGATGTAGTTTATCATTTCTGTTGTGGTTTGAATTTCCCAGCTTCCCCTCATTTTTTTTGGGTGTAAGAATAAAGCTGGTTTTCCCTCTCCCTGATTTTAAATGGGAATCGGAGATTAATGAAATAGAGTTCGAACTCGGAAATGTTTCCCAAAAATTTGGAATCTATTCGAATCAGATTATTGGCCGAATCGCTCATCACTACTCATGAGTGGTGATAACAAGGGAATGCTACATGACTGATGAATCCACCTTTTGGCTGTTGTCATGCGCCGTTTGCAGGACCAAAAAGTAAACAGTGGAGTGGACAACATCACTAGCAGTAGGGGGGGGCTGAACGTGGTGAATATGATTTTTGGGTTTTTATTTTTACCCTGTACCCCCTTTTTTATTTTTACATTTATTTGGAAAAACCCCCTTTAAGTAAATTTCCCTTTAAAGAACATATTCTAGTAAAATGGTTGTGAGTAAACAGGGATTTCCTGGTTTTGTAAGCCCTGAGGTATAGTTATACATTGTATGAAGCTTTGGGTAATTTTTCCCTCAGTGTGGTTTTTGTGGGGGCCCAAGTCAATCTGAAAGATGAGTCTGCAAAACTGGGAAATCCTGATTTCCACAACAAAGGGGAAGTACGTCTGAATACAAAAATTCCTTTTGTACTTCTTGTTCATTTTTTAAATGGGAGCAGTAAATACTTTTTACGGGGGGAAACAATGTGGCTGCCTAATTTACTTGGGAGCGATAATAAATAAAGAATATGAATGTCTGCTGCGTGGTCTACTCTTTCCTCCTGCTTAAAGGCAAAACCCCATCTGTGCTAACAGAGCAATGACTGGGGCTAGATAAACAACCCTTATGAGTGCTTTTAAATACGTTTCATCTGGTAATCTGCACTCATTACAGGACTTCAGGATTGTGAAAAGACATTAGAGATCATTAAATCCTGAACTTAAGTAGGAACTGCTTCCTACATTTTAGTAGGGTGGGCCACAGATAATTTATCCCTCACACCCAAACGATTCCCTAATAATAAAATGTTTCCCTAAAAAAAGTCCCCCTTACCCCCCGGTACACAACCCCCAGGGACGAGAATCAAATTCCATTTATAAGCAGGAGGTCAAATGCTGTGTAAACACATTACAGATATAGTCAAGAAGAAAACCAGAAAAATGAAGGATGAAGTAGTTTTGGTTTTCGTGGTTGTTGTGTTTATTTTTTATAAATGTTATTAGTATTATTTTATTTTGTTCTGTCTTGGGCTATGTTCACACGATGTATTGCGGGCGTCAGTCGCGTGAAATTCACGTGTGTTTTGGGGAGCTGCGTTCTCGTGCCTACCCCGAGGCGCGGGGGGACCCGGGCAGCACCCCGGCCCCCATGTCATGCATTCTGCGGCGCTTTGCGACATGTCATTATCCCCCTGTGGTACAATAAGATGTATTGTACGGCAGGGAGGGAGGGTAACCCATAGTTCTCTATGAAACTATGGTTACCGAAATTTTCGGCAGCATCTCGCTCGTATTAGACGCAATACGCGGAAAATGCACGCTGAAATTACCCCGGTAAATACCCTTTAAAAGTGGTAAAAAAATTAAGTAACCCCCTCTCAAAGTTGGCAATCATTTGATTGCCAGAATGGCAAAAGTCTACTGCATTTATGGAGGTAACATCCCCCCAATAATGGGAATATAAAGGGGAAAAAATGGGAAAGGGATTGGCAAACCGTCGGCAGGGTTTCTTCCCTTCCCTCCAAAATAAATAGGGTTTCTGCGGGGGTTTAGTTTTCAGTAAAACAACGTAAAACCAATGCCATATTTGCTTTTAATTTTTTTTGGGCCAGTTTAAGTGGTTTTTCCCATGTGCCCATGAATCACAAAAGTTTTACTTCTTCTGTCTCCTCAGGCTGTTGGTGGTTCATAGCGTTGTATTTTTAGCTTCTCTGTAAGTAGTGAGCCATTCTTTGACAAGTGCGGGATCAAAATTTTCGTTATCAAGGTTTATTGCTGGAGGACTGAAAACATGGCTTTTGTATTTGTCAGGGGAAAATTGATTTGTTTGGGGCTAGCCATCCATGGGGGGGGTTCATTTTTGCCTAAGCTCCTGTCTAATCGATAAAAGAGTTTTGGTCAGGGGAACCACAAAAAAACCCTGTGGCTGTAAAAATGTTTTTATCTCTGAAAAAGACTTATCAATTTATTTAGAAACTGTCCTTTTTTGTTGAAAGGCTTTTTTTGTAGAAAAACCCCTTTTTTAAGGTTGTGTTTGGTTTTTTCTGACGGAAATACAGGATTTTAAATTTGGGGCATAAATCTAAAGAATCCTTTTAAATAAAATAATAATTTTAAAAATCTTTTTTATAAGCACCAAATGTTCCGCAGTTTTAAAAAATTCGGGTTAAATACGACTTCACATTAAGGTACTTACAATGGAAATGGGGTGTGAGGGCCCCTGTCGTGGGTTTACATCTATTGGGGTGTATGGGTGAAAATTTCGTAAGAAGTCCCAAAGTTTCAATGGTCCACCCTTGTTTCTAAATAGGGGGGGTTTAAAATGAAAAATGGTTGAACCTGCCACCGGGGCAGAAATCTATTACAGATAGTGCCTGTGAGTCCCCTAGGTAGGGGGACAAAGTGTGTGATAGCGTTAGGGATCTTGGTAGGCCAGATTGGGATTGTTCTCAGGGCCTCTTAAAACTTGAGTGCTGGATGTGCCTGATCGCCCGCAGGTAGTATTCCCAGAGAATTGGTGCCCACGTGTCAAATCTTGTGGCGGGATGGGGGTTCAGATGATTGAGGGTTTGTAACCTGAATCAGCAGAGAGGGAAGAGGGGGTCGGGTGGTGAAGAGATGGGGGAAGGATGTAGGGAGGGCAGCGTTGTGGGGGGCTTTTGGTGGAGTGATGAGTTTATGTTGTATCCTGTACTGGATAGGCAACCAGTGCAGGTGACACAGAGTAGAGGCTCAGTATAGCGGCTGGAAAGAAAGAGAAGCCCGGCGCTGCATTCGGACGATTGGAGAGGGGAGAGTTTGAGAGGGGAGCCCTAAGCAAAGGGGTTTCGTAGTCAAGGGAAAGAAAAGGCAGTAATGAAGTTTGGTTGTTTCCCAGTGGAAACGGACGGATTTTGGAGATATTTTAGGTGCAGGTGAAAGGAGGGGCAAGGGATTGGATATTGGGGGAAGGGGTCAGAAGAATCTGTTAACCCCCAGACAGCGGGCTGGCCCAGGAGAAAAGGTGGTTCCCCATACAGAAAAGAATTGCAGGGGGGGGGGGGGGTGGTTTGGGAGATGGGGAAAAAACAAGAAGTTCGTCTTAGTGAGGTTTTGTTTCGTGGAGGAGGACATGATGTCAGGACAGCAGACAGACAGTCACTGGTGTTTTTTAGCAGGGTGGGTGATGTTAGGGGGAGGTGTATAATTGGGTGTCATCCCCATAGGATGGGACTGGAAAACCAAAACTCTGATGGTTTATCCAAATGGGGGTGTGTACAATGAAAAGAGGGAGGACCTAAACTGATCCTGAGGAATCAACAGAAGAGGAAGGGAGAGGAGGTCGAACGGAAAATGGAATGAAGGGGCGGTCAGAGAGGTGGGTGAGAACCAAGGGGATGCGGTGTTTCCCGGGGCAATGGTGCTAGCATGTGAGGGAAGTTGGTGATCAACGTGTCAAATGCTGCAGAGAGATCCAGGAAGCAGCAAGGGTGTTACCCGAGATTTTGCTGTTTGGGGTCATTTTAGACTTTAACTTAGGGAGTTTCCGGGGGGAGTGTAGGGTGGGAAACCGTTGCAGAGGGTCAAAAAGAAGGGTTTTTGGGGAGATGGGATTAGGCGAAGGGGGTAGACCCAATGTTCCAGGAGTTTAGAGTGAAAGGGGGGTTTGAGTGGTCGGGTAGTTAGCAGCACAGGAGGTCCCCGAGAGGGTTTTTTTTTAGTTAAAAAGGGTTTTTTGATGGCTGTTTGAAAGGGAAAATGGGAAAATCCCGTGGAGAGAGAGAGGTTACGTGCAGTAAAGGTGAGAGCGGACTGGGAAAATAATGGAGAGGTGGGATGGAATGGGGGGCAGTAGAGCATGGTTGGGGGAGGACGGGAACCTGGACATTCTTCCTCTGTCGTCGGGTCAAAGGGGTGAGGTAGATTAGAGGACCGCGGGGATAGACAGGATGGGTTTTTTGGGGTTGTGATGTGATGTTTTTTGGATATTTTCAAATTTTTTCTTTGAAGTGGTGGCCAGGTCTTCAGCCAGAGGTCAGTGACGGGCCTGAGCTTTAGGCCCTTTGGGGGAGTGGAAGGTGCAAAGAGGCGTTTTGGGTTTTTTGTGTGTGTTTAGATGAGGGAGGTGAAAATTTTTGTTTGGCGCAGTGAAGGGCAGTGTGATAGTCCCGAGCTGAATTTGAGGGGAAAGTCTGCAGGTGCTTTGACTTTCTCACAGCCGTCAGCACATTGGAAAATCGCTGGAGAAAATGAGGGGCTTGGGGGGGTGTGTGCCAAAGGCGGGGCGTCTGACTTGGGGGTGCGGTTGCGGTTTGGGGCCAACATGTCCAGGGTTTGGGTTTTGAGAGTTTCTTGTAACTTTTTACAGGCCCGGGCGGACTGAGGGGAGGAGATTGGGGGCAGTGAGCACGTATGGTGTTGTGAGTTCCTGAGTTTTGGAGGGGTATTTTGGAATGTGTATGATCAGGGTTTTTCCCGAGAAGGCTGAGAATTTGCGATAATGAAGGAGATAGGTTGTGGGCAGAAGAAACATAAGGAGAATTTGTGAAGTTGAAATTAGGGAAAGGAAGAAGACCAGATCCCGAGGTTCCCCTCCTTGTGGGTTGGGGAGTCGTAAAAATGCAGAGGCCCAAGAGAGGAGGTTAAAGAAAGAAACTGTGAGGCAGAAAGGGGACATGGGGTCATCAATGGGGATATTGAAATCCCCTGATAGAGTGGGTATTTCAGTAGAGAGGAATTGTGGGGGCCCGGGAGCAAAAGATCCCCGGAAAAATGGGGGGGAGAGCCCGGGGGGTCTGTAGGGCAATGCGACTTGATGGAAATGGCCCCAAAGGTTGAGGGGTGGACCTCAAAGGAGGGGAAAGTGGGGGGGCAGGGGAAAGATTGGTAAGTCATGTGGAGAAAGGATATGCCAACTCCTCACCGGCCCGTTCTAGGTTTTGGGGGGGGGGGTGAAGGTAGGCGCCTTTGAGAGAGCGAAGGGAAGCGGTGAGATTGTAGCATGTTTCTGTGGGGCCCGAGGTTGAGGGAGTTGGAAGGGGGAAAAGGCGACGCAGTGAGTTTTTTGCAGACGGTCGGGCGTTCCATGGCACACTTAAAAGGGGCAGAAAAAGAGTACAGCGAATAGCAAGCGGTTGCAGGGGGAGGAGGGGGGATGAGAGTGAAGGGGGTGGGCCGGGGTTTGGAGAGTGTCTCTGCAGCAAGAAGCAGGAGCATGAAAAGAGCAGCAGATGGTTCTTGGGGAAAATGGTGGCGTTTGTGCGAATATGTGAGCTGGGGGGTTTTGGGGGGGTAGAAGAGGGAAAATAGCGTGGGGGGGTACATAGAGGGGAAGGGGGATCAGCTTATGGGATAAAAATTGTCTGAGGGCAAGATGGGTGGTAAGATGGAGGAGATGGCTGCAGGTGATGTGGACAAGCATGGTAATTAACCCTTACCCCCGGGCAATTTTTGGCCTCTTGACAGAGCCCCTTTTTTTGAAATCTGTCAAGTGCTTTTATGTGGAAAAAACTTTTTGACACTTTAACCTTCCCATGTGATTCAGAGATTGTTTTCTCGTGAAAATTGTGTTTTAAGTAGTAAAAAAATTTTGGTCCAAAAAATGTTTTTTATTTGTGAAAAATATCAAAAAATCTTGGAAAAATTTTTGAAAAATTTCCCAATTTTAAACTTAAAAATTTTTGAGGAAAGACGATAGTTTTCACTAAAAATGTTTATAACTAGCATCTACCTATGTTGCTTATTTTGGGCCCTAATTTTTTAAATGTTTTTTTTTTTTTTTTTTACGAATTAGGGGGCCCTTAGAAATTTAGTAGAATTTTCAAATTTTAAAAAAAAATTTGCAAGACACATTTTTTTAGGGACCAGTCCAGTTCTTAACGTGACTTTGTTTGGGCCCTGTATTTTAGATCCCCCAAAAAATGCTCATCTAAGAAACTACCCCCCTTAAGTATTCAAAAACTGCATTTGGGAAAGTTTATTAACCCCATTAGGTTTTTTACAGGAATTAAAGCAAAGGGGAAAGTGAAGTTTCAAAATTTTACTTTTTTTGCAGTTTTCAATTTTTATGCATTTTTCCAAAATACGGTAAATGTGATAGGGAAAAGCAAATTAAAATTGATTCCCCCGATTCTGCGTTTTCGGATATCCCCTTTGTGGCCCCAGTGATTATTTGGGGTCAACCACAAGCCCAGAATAGGAGGGCACCTATGGACTTGGGGGTTTTTTTCATTTCGATTTTTTTTAGGGGCCATTTCAGTTTTGCGGACACCCTAAAGGGGCTAAAATTAATAAATCCCCCAAAAATACCCAAATTGGGAAAATCACCCTTAAGGAATATATCCGGGGTGTGGTGAGCTTTTTGCCCCCAGGTGTGTACAAAAATTTTAGGTTAGCCCGGAAAATTTTAAAAAAAATTTTTTTCCAAAAATCTGCAATTTTTGTGAAAATTTTTTTTTTCAAAGGTCCGGGAAAAAAAAAAAACCCAAAACCCTTTTTAGCAATTTTTCCCAAATTCAGCATACCCTAAAGTGGGTGTAAACTGCTGTTTGGGCGATGGCGGGCGTTTAAGGAGGGAGTGTTTCTTTGGGTTTTGGAAAAGCAGATTTTGGTGGGGGGATGTCCATTTACAAAGCCCCCCAAATTTCCGAAAAGGTGAAAACCCTTCCAGAAGTCACCCCATTTTGGATTGACGCCTCATAGATTCATTGGGGTGTATTGTGCTTTTGGGTGAAGGTGTTCCAAAGTTTTTTTTTTTTTTGCATTGGGCTATGAAAATGGGGGGAAAAACCCCCCAG
>JAODAL010018398.1:0-74905 GCA_025379985.1 Phyllomedusa bahiana
ACCCCTTGGTTTAGATAATCTAAATGGAAAACAGACTTGATTTCTGTTTAGTCCATATTTTATCTGCATTAGTAAAAGCCAAACCTACATGACTGGAGAGGCCATCTTTACCTGCGCTTCTCTCAGTTTGGATGTAGTGGTTTGCTGAAGAGTCTGCTGTTCCTGATGTTGTTGTCGAATTTTCTCGAGCTGATGCTGTAGATCGGCTGATGTAGAGACTTGTTCTTTGAGCTGAGAATAAAGAAATCTAGTTCACATTTCCAATCCAAAACATATTCACCTTTTCAAGACAAATCCAAATTTTACTATCTGGGATGTTTCAATGTAGAGGCAAACGTATTTACTGTTAAGTGCAGATACGACTGTTTAGCCATGGACCTCCCTGAAACAGATGTCTGTATATGGTTAATTTGCCTTGTTTTAAATTACTAGTCATGTTTCAATGTTCTTTGATGGGTCAGTTATGAATTCAAGGAATTCATAACTGAAGTGCTAGCTCTCTTTCCCTGAGCTAACTTTAATGGGTGCGTGTGACTTAAAGGGGATGTATCGCTTCTTCAGTTTGTGTGTTTCATTGTGCTCTCAGCTTCTCAGCTCTACAAATTCAGGGGTGTTTCTTCCCCTCCCAGCTGGGTGTTTCTTAACTGAAGGGGGATGACATCATCCCCCCCTTCACAGTTCATGCTCGCTCCGAGTCGAATCCAGTCTGCTGAGCAGCACAGATATCCCTTCTAAGTTTACATGCAGGAGCATTTAGGCATCGGGCACAATTCTGCTGTTTTCTGATTGTAGAAGCCCTGCAGTATTATTGTGTTTTTTCTGTCTGTGCAGAGTGAAATTGCTGTTGGTCCCTTACTTTGAGTGAAAGAGTCAGCCTAACGCTCCTTCTATGTTTGCGTTAGGCACCGACGCACAATTCTGTTTTCTGATTTTAGAAGCAGGTGCAGTGCCTCCGTTTCTGCTGGCTGTGCAGAGTGAAATTGTGCCGGTCCCTTACTTTGAGTGAGAGAGGCAGTAATACTCGCTCCCATGACGTGAATACGACCGGGGGGCCAGACAGAATGTAAATTAGTAGAGCCGTCAGCCAATGACATGAAAGGAGGAGGAATCCGACCGGCACTGGGAAACTGTGTTTACAGTAACATAAGATAAGGGATCCTGTGAAAACTTGACAGCTTTGCTAATGACATCCAAGTGCAAAGTTGCTTGTTTTCACTGTCCCCTTATTCTGAAGACCATTTAATGAAATGATACAACCCCTTTAAAAGTCTCAATACACCTCGATTGATGCCTCTCTCTAATGAGGAACATTACTCCTGTTATAGCTATGTATTGGGGAGGTTTCCTGCAGCAAGGGGCAGCATTTCTGCATAAGCAATTAACGTCCCAACATAAGCATTGTCAAGATCACTGTGGCATGATTTCCAAACTGAAATTATAAAAATACTGCTTTTGTTTTTCCTGGTTTACTGCATTTTATAGTATTTGAAAATATCTGACATTGTGGGCTTGTCACATAGCCTTCAGATTTTTGTTATACAAATTTACACTTTGTAGCTTAAACTATGTGCATAAAAATCAAGCACACAGCCATGGAAGCTCATAGGCAAACACTGGTAATAGTAACTGCACACAAAACACAGTCATAGGGTGCCACAAGTCGGTTCATGAAATTTCTGATCTGCTAAATTTGCCCTGCCAATTGTTAGTGCTATATTTATGAAGTGCAAGTGTCTGGGAGTAACAGTAGCTCAGCCACAAAAAGAAAGGACATGCAAACTCACTGAGGGAGGCTGCCAAGTGCTAAGACATGTGGTGCTACAATCTCTTATCACTCATTAATGGGTACCAAACTGCTTCTGTAAGTGGAAACAGCACAATACCTGTGTGCTTAAACTTTATGAACCGGGTTTCCATGTCAGCAGCTCAAGGTCAAGCGTCAGCTGTGGTGGAAACATGTCTCTCGAGTCAAAAATCCCATTTCATTGCCAGTCTGATAGGTGAACCTTGGTTTGGTGGATACACCGAGAATGAGAACTATCCGAATTGCCTATCGTAAAATTTGGAGCAGGAGGAACAATGGCTGGGGCAGATATAATCAGGATTTGGCCTCTTTCTATTTAGGTACAATGTTAACAATACCATCAAATATTTTCTGGATAAGTGTATGCTTACTTACAATGACAATAGTTTGGGAAGAGCCTTTTTACAGTATTATTGCAAAAACAAGTTTGGTGTAGAAAAACCTGAGTGGTCTGTATAGATCCCGGACCCTAACCCAATGGAACAACTTTGTGATGAACCGTAATGCCGATTGTGAGCCACACCTCATCCAACATCAGAGCATGAATTCAGAAATGCTCTTTTGGACACAAATAATCATAGACAAACTCCAAAATCTTGTACAAGGTGTGTCTAGAAACAGAGTGGAAGCTATTATAACGGTTACAGTTATTAGAATAACTATTAAAAGGGTTGCCCACTTTGTTTAAAATATTGATCTAATGCTCCAGAGGACCAAAACCTAAAACTCCCCTTTCCACAGTCCTCAGTTCCAGCGCTGCGGCTCTCCGTTCTTCTTTCTACAATTTCCTACTTCTGAACGGACACGTCACCAGTCATTGCAGCGGTCACGTGCCTATACTGGCATCACCGTTTAGAGCTGTTCACTTCTGAACGGTGGTGTAAAACAAAGACACATGACCAGCGTGCCATGGTGCCAGAAATGAGGACTGGGGGAAGGTAAATAAAGTTTTTTTTTGTGGTCCCTGGAGCATTGTATCAATTTTTTTTTAGCAAAGTGAGCCACCCCTTTAACACTTATGATTTTAATGCTCATATAGCTGTTATGGTCCGGTGTCCACATATTTTTTGGCAGTGTAGTGTTTATATACACATACATCAAAGGTCAATTTCAAGATCTCTCCCAAGATCTATTTATACCCAGGACTGTATCGAGAACAAGGGGGCATCCTCTACATCTAGAGGAAAGAAGGTTCCTACACAGACATTGAAAGGGATTCTTTACTGTTAGAGCAGTGAGACTGTGGAATTCTCTGCCAGAGGAACTTGTCACAGTGAATTCAATAAGAGAGTTCAAAAAGGGTCTGGATGCATTTCTAGAGTGTCATAGTATAACAAGTGAACAAAAACAAGACTCGAAGGAAATACATCAGCCAGGCATTAAC
The DNA here is from genome assembly GCA_025379985.1 of Phyllomedusa bahiana. Lineage (NCBI taxonomy): Eukaryota > Metazoa > Chordata > Amphibia > Anura > Hylidae > Phyllomedusa > Phyllomedusa bahiana. The sequence continues at coordinate 3,189 of JAODAL010018398.1, forward strand.
GTGAAGATACACAATACCTCCAAAAATATATTAATCAAAAATTAGCGATAAAGCCACTAATTTTGGATAATATAACAAGTTAGAGTGACTAGAATTCTGGAGAAGGGTTGTGGATCCAGGGATTTATTCCGGTAACCAGATTGGACTCCGGAAGTTTTTTTTTTACATAAACGGAGGACAATTGGCTTCTACCTCACGGGGGTTTTGCCTTCTCCGGAATCATAGGCAATAGGCTGAACTGGATGGGTGTCTGTCTTTTATCAGCCCTATAAATTATGTAGTGTAGTGTATAGATTTTTTCCCCCTGGACTGGGATTCTCAAGACTACCTACTGAAAAAACTCCCAGTCCAGTATGGTGGCGAGTCACCATTTTGTTCATATACTAAATACCTCACCAACTACACTGGAAAAAAAATGTACAATTTACAGCATTTGTAGAATCTAAATTTTTAACTAAGTTAATAAGGCAATTAGGGAAGACTGATATACAGTAAAAAATAAATAAAATCAAGGCGGACTGGTTAAAGCAGCACAGGATTTATAAATACACACATAGCAGAATATGTTGACTGGGACATAAAACAGTTTACACAAGGGGAAAGGTTCAGACCTTCAGAGACTGGCAGTAGCTAGAAATATTAGTGCAGAGCAAACATTCAGACCTTCTCATCAGAACGTGAAATCTTCAGCTGCAAATCTGCCACCTGCTGTTCATTGTCCATCAGCTTCTCCGCGGACAGCTGTCTCTGCTCTTTTAGCCTCCCGTGTGCTTCCCCTAGCTGGCGCTCTGTCTCCAGTAACTTGCTGTGGAGCTGAAATGACATGCGATATGAGTTGACTGCCAGGTACTTTCTATTGATCACTAGAACATACAACCTGATTTTTACTAAAAGCACAACCTGGACATGTATGGTACACTGTGATAACCCTTGAAATGCCTATAAATCATTTATCACTTGTAAAAGAAAAAAGTTAGAAAACAACAAAATTACTAAGCAGCTGATACATATAATACAAAGACTTTCTGTGTATTACAAATTATCTAAAAATCTATGTTTTAATTAACTGAAACATTATTTAAGAGTTAAATATACATTATTGAAGTAATTGCAACAGTTCATAGTATATCAGATTTACACAGGGTAGGGGACAGGCACAAATGTGACCAACATTAATACAGATACGTTCAGTTGAATACAGGGGTCGCAGATGTGGAGATGCACGTTACACCTATTTGTCAGGAAACAATTATTCTCAAACTATTGGAGCATATGAAACTATAGTTAAAAAAACTAATGAAGTCACTGAAAAGCCCTTATCTTTCAATATAGCAGATAAAGGTGCTAGTTATAAAGAGGGTGTTTTTTGACTTGGGGGATTTAGTGTGGGCCACAACATGTAATTTTACCGATATCCTTTTTATATCCTTTAAAGTGGTTTTACCACAAAAGCATTTCATGCCTGGCTTGTCCTGCATCAGCATTCAGTGTATTTAAAAGGGGGCGTGTAGGATTTGCATGAACTGCATATCATGTGACCCAGCAGGCTTGACATCACCATGCCTTTCCCCACAGTGTGTTCACTCTAGTCAAACAAAGGTCTGTTTATGTAAAGAGCTGTGAGTAGCTACAATGTGGATGAGTGGTTAGCACTTCTGCCGTTCAGCATAAGGGTCCTAGGTTCAAATTCCTGCAGGTCAATTTTATTTTGTGGTAAAACCCTTTTAATAAAGCTTCTAATTTTAAAAGATGGTGCAGTAAAATTAAACTTTTTGATATATGTGGAGGAGTGCACTGTCTTTACAGCTGTAAAATGTTTGCATTACAGCTCATGACCCACAGAAACTGAGCGGAAGGAGCAGAATGCCAACATGTCAGAAGTACACTTCAGAGAGGACTTGTGATATCTCCATTTCTGTTTTCGTAAAACCCTAACAATTTTGGAGGATCGCCTCTTATAACGTTATGCTATATTCTTCCTAAATTATTCTTCCTAGAAATGTATTACTAAATCAACCAAATGGGTGTTAGCATTTGAATTTCCAAAAGGATGTGTCCCTGCACACACTAAGGCTATGTTCACACGGCTTATTTGTGCACGTATTTCAGCCCGTAATTCGAGGCGTACTGCGCGAATTACGGGCTGAAATACGGCCCAGTTATTACGGTAATCCACAGTTCTCATAGAGAACTATGGACTACGTCTCCTCTCCCCGCTCGCCGAATCCGCCGAGCGGGGAGAGAAGTGACATGTGAATTACCAGCGGCGTATACGTGCCGCTAGTAACGATAGTCTATGGGCCGGCAAGGTGCCGCCACCCCCGCTCCCGTCCACACGGCGTAATTGCGGGGCGTAATTACGCCCTGCAATTAAGCCGTGTGAACATCGCTTAACACATTAAAGACTGTTCAAGGAAACCACCCCACCCCCAACTGGTAACACCCAGCTGACAGGTTCATTATTAATAGAAGAACAACACAACACAGAAATATAAGAGAAGATGTTCCAGAATTGTTATTTCACAGTGAACACAAGGAATTACTAAACCAGACATATACGGCGACATGTATGATTTTTGGCACCCAGACGCCAATTTTATTATTAGTAGTGTAGAATGCGCCTGGGTCTATGAACCTGTTCTACTGTGGGTCATAAATCAGCATTCTAGTGCAAAAACGACACTTCAGGCTCAGGTAAACCACTTTTAAAGTGCTCTACCTGTTCCAGCAGTAATGCACCTAGATTTGCTGTACTGAAGCTATAAATGTGTAGCTTTGTATGGTTGTAGTGCGACACGCCTCCAGCATGCCCCCGATCTCAGGCGCTTTACAAAGTGCCGCAAGCGCTCTGTAATGCGCCTGATTTTGGAGTGCGCCTGGTTAAAAATATAGCAAATTTAAAGGGGTGTTTCCATCTTGCAGTTTGATGGCACATTAATGACATGCCATCAAAGTGTAAAAGGTGCGGGTCCACTTCAGTCTCCGTACAGGATGGACAGTCGGTCACACTCTTGGGGGGCTCTCCCTGAGAGGTGTGGGTGCCAGAGGTAGAACCTGCAACTATCAAAAGGAGACACTTTGTGATCAACTGTCAGGGACCCATCTCACAAGTAGATTGTCTAAAGCATGTAATCTTTTTAACACCCTACTATAAAGTCTAACTATGAAATAAATTTAAAATTAAGCTTCCTAGAGATATTTGGGTATTTCCTAAGACTTTCCAAAATGCCCTAATATGTCAGCTGACCTTTGTTAAAATACAGAGGGTTAATATAGGAGTAAAAGCTATTGCAAAAAAAGGAATGCTTTGGAATCTAGCCGCTTGCTTTTTATATATTACCTACAAATAATTGTGCAATTATGGGTGCTAATATACAGTGTTCGGTACAATTAGGCCTTGTCCCCACGGCACTGTTTTTCAGTTGGTTTTCGGTTTTGAAAACCGGCTGACAAACTTTTACACGGACCTTAATGGAAAATCCGTGCAGCAGTCCCCACTGCACGGATTTTCCGCCCGGCTGAAAAACATAGAACACGTTCATTCTTCTGACCGGTTTTTGGACGGAATATTAACCTGTCTATGTGAAGGGGAAGGGTTTTTCTCCGCAAACCGACCGGAATTTGTCCTTTGCCATGTGAACGGCCCCTTAGAGATTCAACAACAATTGTTCCCTTTTGTAACAAACAATAATGAAAAAAACACAGGTGATTTATACCATAAACAATCGGGTTTTTATATTTATGGAAGCTGAACGTTAAATGATTCATAAAGTTTCTATGTTAGTGGTAACTGGATAATCATTTGGTGGTAGAAAGGGTTTTTGCATGCTTTAGAGAATTTTAGAAATTTCACTCATTTAGCTGCTAATTATTGGAGCCATTTTCCAGCTTATGATATCAATTAAACCTCTGTTTCATACATACAGCTCCTGGAATTAAAATAAATATCAATAATGTCCTAACTAGGAAGCAGCCAGAAGAGAGAATGTGTGAAATGTGTCACCTGGTTAATCTCACGCTGCTGTTGTAAACTATGTTGCTCCTTTTCTTCACGCTGTTGTTGAAGCTGCTTGAACTCAGCCGTTGAGACTTGTGAATGTTGTATTCACTTTAAACTCCATCGACTTTTCAGTTTCTGGTTGGCTTCTCCTTTCTCGGCCCTTACGTCTGGGCTGTTAGAAGTCTAAGTCTGCCTGGAGCTGTTGGCACTCCACATCTTTATGGTTGAGATTAACCTGCAAGTTCTTCCTGGACATAACCTCTTCATTTTGTTTCTCTTACAAGTGAGTGTACTCCAGCTCCTTCTTTAAGAGCTTCTCCACCAAGGACTGTGAAATTTAGAAATAGAAGGTGTTACTTACTTGGCAACATAGGTCTTAAATCGCTTTCTCTCAAAAGCCCAATAAATATTAGGGACGACTGCCCAAGTATATTCTAGTGAATAAACTCTATCTGAAGCTAGTACTCTTCAATAAAAAAGGCTCTCCTTTAATAGGAGTGTATCACACCAGATTGAAATAAACTAGATTATTTCTTTCAGAAAGGTCTTATATAAATCTTGCATTACCAAATGAACCTTTTTTATATTTGGAATTTTAGAGTGCTGCAGTTTTTTTAGTTTAAAGTAATAATGTTTTGAAATATACAAGTTCCCGTTTCTATAATATACAATTAAAAAAATATATATGAGCAACTGATGGTGGATTTTAAAAGAAGAAAAAACAAAAACATGTCATATGAAAAAAATATATATGCTCTAGTGAAGCTGTTCCCATTTGTTTGAGTTCATTTGAAATCCTCTGCATTAACAACATGAAGAAGAACTCCATCTCTCTTTGATACATCATAACGCCAGAAAAGAATAGGGATATCACAGTGGCAGTAATATAATAACTATGTTTGCATATGAGGATTTACTAGACTAAAAGCTTCCCTGATTTCTAGGAATAATAAGAACAACAATAGTAATATAAAATTAACCCTAAGTTACACTGATGTGGTTTAATAGAAAAATCAAATAATGTCATTGAAAAGAAATTTATTACTGCTTATGGAACCCTGTTCCCATTGCGTTTAGTTCCATGTTGAAGCCTCTGTTTCTTACAACTTAAAGTCCATTTTTTTACACATAGAAAAAGATAGTATCACAGTCTGTCCTATATCCTTGAACCAAGATCTAGTGGTCGATAAAATCCCATTGAATGCCCTGTAGTTTACTGTTAGGGTAAAGTATATAAAAGTGGATAGTGCTTGTTGTTGTCTATGTTTACCTACTATGACCCCTGTTATCTGTGAAAGAGGGGGGACACGCATAGGACAAGAACTGGGACATTTGTCACTATCTGTCTTTAAGATATTTATTGGGATAGAAATATTAGATGAAAATATTAAGGCATTAGGTTATCACTATTTTATTATGGAAGGAAGTGGCTATTTTAGTAATATATAGGTTCCAGGTGGAGTCGCCCCTACCGGGGCGGGTGCTCTACTGTTGTTAGGTAGGCTTTTTGGTTTTTGATTGGTAGTTTTTGTGTAGGTATATTATAGAATTTTAGTGTATATTGAATAACAGTTAAGTCTTATATTCATTGGTAGGGAGAGGACTTCTTTTGTTTGTTCCTTCATCGCAGAGGAGCAATGAACCCGTTTTACAATGGATACTAACGGCACCCAATGGACCACACTGACTACAACTTGGTACGTTATTTTTTTCCGTAATTCCCAATGGAACTTGTGACAGAGCCTCTGAACTGATGTGAACCAGGCTTTACACTCACCAACGAAGTGCCGGGGTGACAGGTAGGTGATCCCCTAGGTGCCACTTCATCCCAAGCAGAAAAGGGGACACAAGGAGGTATGGAGTTAGCTGAATTTTCCATTGGAGACGGATGGGGCACTAAATGCCTTATGTGACAAGGGCACCAGAATACCTTGTCCCAGTCCTGCACCTACATCCGGTGCCAACGCTGGCTCTTCCCAGTCTTCTGTTGACATGCTGTCACTTTCCGAATTTGCACGTTACCACTGCAGCCGCTGATTGGCTGCAGCAGTCATGTACCTCCAATTCACATTACCCTTCGAAAAGTGAACAGTTCCGAATGGCGATATAAGCAAAGGTACGTGACTCCTGTTGCCAATCAGCATCTCTGTCCCACAGAACACGAGAGAAAGCCAGCGCAGGAACCAGGCACCGGTGGAAGGAGAGTATACTTTTTTTTTTTTGCTTCTATGGGGCCCCTAGAGTATTATATAATTTTTTTTTACATCACATAGACAACTGTTTAAAAAAGAAAGGTGACAGCAGAGGGATATTGAGTAATCTAGTCATGCTAGAAATGCATGGCATCATTTTTCTAATGAGCATACATGCTCTGGAGGGCATGACACATACCTCATTTTTCTGTGACAGTTCAGTCAAGGAACTTTTGAGTTGCTGCAGTTCTTGGACATACACTGCAACTTCTTGGGGTCCTTTTTCAAGCTCCGCTTTTAATTGGTTAATAGTGGCCTACGGAAGAAGAAACAAGGGAGATACTTTAAACTGATGCAAAGGATTATTTTGAAATCTGATATCACTGAAGTGTATATTTAAGGTCTTCCATACCACCTTAACAACAGCGCAGAATAGAGAGGGAAATAGATCATAATCACTTTCTTTAAAAGAGAGAGGGAGGGGTGGGGGAGAAAGCGACAGAGAGAAAAAAAGAGAGAGTGACTGAAGGGAGAGAGAGTGTGAGAGGGCAAATCACAGTGTGGTGGGTGAGGGGATCGCGACGGAGGTTAGTACATAAAATTAACCGCAGTCATGAGTTAAAGCTAATTTCAACCAAGTGCTACCACTAGAGAAAATGTAACTCATAGGGATTGCAGGTAATGCTGCTCTTGGTAAGGGTAACATGATCTTACAAACAGGCTCATAGTAATCTCTATGAAACACATAACAGAAACAACATGAATAGAAGCTATTCTAGGAGTTTAGATTTCAAGAAAAGTTGATCTAAGTGTAAACCAGCTTTACAGTTAAGCTTGGGATAAGCCAACAGAAGTAGGACGCATAACTGCATACCATATACTTTACTGTACTTAAGATACAGCTCTTTTAGGGTACAGACACATGTAGACACATGACAAGAATGTGGCTAAAAGTGCTGTTTACCTGATGAACCCTAAGGTCATTAATAATTAATCTGAAAATCACATCAATTTGTGATAAAAGAGTTCAGCTGCATATCGGCTATGTCGCAGTCACTACATGTGTCCATACCCTAAATCTGATGCCGAACACCACCCAATTATCTAGAGGTGTAAGGATTTTACATATTTCAATGTCTGATGGTCTTTCATACCTCTATTACACAATAATGATGGTTTAACCATTACCTTGAATGGGATTATCTCCATTAGCAAGCAAAGAGAGAAAATGACAAAGATGATGGATGAAAGGTGAACAGCAAATGACGGCCAGCAAAGTCAGCAATGTGATCTAGAAAATGGATCCTGGGACTATATAGGTTTAGGCAAACTACTTCAGTGCTTCTTCAGGATTTACTGTACCCCTAGTTCCAAGTTCACATGTTGCTGTCACATTGATACACAACATGACTGCAATGTGTGAACACAGACTAACTAAAGCTCAATGGTCTAACCTTATTGTAACATAAATCAGCTCTATTGAGTGAGTGGACTTGGGCTTCTACACAGCAGTCAATACAAAAAGACAGAGTCATATGATGCAAAACAGGAAAGGTGAGTGTGAATGTGTCCGTGTGTCCACAAGCTTTAAAGTTACTCCATATACATAGACATAATACACATATATGTATATACACACATACACAGTCAAATCCCATTATTATCACCATTTCCTACTTTCAACGTCAGCAGCTGTAGCTCATGAATGAAGTTATGTGTCGTGAGCTGGTTTGGTGGGTATTTAAGGTGTGTGACAGGCTGTCTGCACACATATCCCTCACTGTCGTCATGGTTAAAAGGGACAATTTATCAATTATAAAATTGGATGGTTATTCGCTTTCGAGCCAAGGGTTGCAGTATTTCTGAGAAGGTGCAGTTTGTGAACTGTTCATGTGTTGCTGTGGTGAAAATGCATTGTGAGTGGACAAATGGCACTACTACAAATAAGCAGGGCTGTGGAGTCGTGGAGTCGGTGGCTATTTTGCATGAGTCGGAGTCGTCAAAAAATGGACCGACTCAGACTCCCAAAATATATAAGTTGGTTCCTGTTACTTCGATGCAGTGCAAAGAGCAAGAGGAATTGGGTCCGGCCAGTGCTGCTGCTCCCATATCTTCAGCCTCATCACATTAGGAGTGTAATTGATGACATGGAGCAGGCAAAGCGCTGCCCCAGGGGAAAAGATTCCGATCCCAGGGCAAACAGATTTCAGCAACATTTTTCACCTGTTTTCAAAGAAGTAGAAGAGTTCAACCATTCATCTAAACTGACTGAGGCTGAGGCAATTCCTTTATACCCTGACATTGTTAGAGATGTTGCCCCTGTGGTCACCGCTTTGCCCCAAACCAAGTTAATGTAGAGAGGCTGTTCTCTAGCCTGGAAATAATGAGATCAGATGTGAGGTCATGTATGCAGGATCTGATGGAGGCGATACTATTTCTCAGAACAAATTCAGAGACTCCACAAATGTTCCTGCAGTGTTTTGCATTTTTACAATTTTTTTGTGTTCTAATGTCATGTCCAATAAATATATTTTACACTGACAAGCAAAATGGTAACAATGTTTTAAACTTGCGACTTTCAGGCTCCATATCTCTCCATCCACTATAGCTTTGTACATACAGTCATCTTACCGATCTTATAGATAAATTTGACTTGCAGGTATTTAGCATCTGCTTAGTTATAGTTTTGCTCCTAAAAATCAAAATGTTAATTTTTATTATTTTGTTAGTATTTGGGAAATCTGCCTTTGGTTTTCAATACTGCCTGAATCCTTCTGGGCTCTGGATCAGATTAAAGCATATCTTGACCAAAATCTGATCCCAGGTCTCTTCTCCACATTCCCACTGTTGGTGCAGACTGGACTTGGATACAAATACAGCTTTTTCTTCAACTCTACTCACAAGTGTTCAAAAGATCAAAACATTGTTACCCTTTTGCCTGTCAGTGTCTGTTCTACCTAAATAGCTTGATTATTGTATCATAAGGTGATAAACAGCCTGATGTTACCATTTTACTACAGTAAAGTTATTGCTTAAACATGCGCCGTGTATGAGGGAGTCAGGAGTCTGAGGTTTGGGAAATTGAGGAGTCGGGGCTTCGGCTTGCCGACTCCACAGCCCTGCAAATAAGTGACGTGGACACTGCAAAGCATCATGTGCCATTGAGGTGACTGGTGAACATTGGTTTCAGTGTGCAAGGGCGAAACGACACAACACCAAAATGAACCAGGAGGCTAAGATAAAACTATAGCTCAGCGAACTCTACTGCATATGGGACTCCGAAGCAGACAGGTGGTTGCCTCACCTCTGCTAATGAAGATGCCCAAGCAAAATTTTTTACGGCAGTAAAAAAATTAGACCTCTGCTGGTTTGCAAAAGGCTTGTCTTCTCTAACGAGTCATATTTTGTGCTTCGTGGAAGAGATGTTGGCATCTCAGGCAAGAAACATCAGAGAACAAAACACCCTGCAACCATTGCTGGAGGAACACAAGCTGGTGGTTACACAGTTTGTAAGGCCGAAAAAAGACAGATGTCCATCCAGTTCGGCCTATTGCGCTAAAGTGTTTAATCTATAAGTTTTAATCTTTTTACTATTTATATAGTTAAAAATATTTTGGGGTTTTACTTTCTATGGCAATCTCTTATTTACAAAATCTTATTTATTTACAGTCTCTTCTAAATAAACTACAAGGGCTTGTTCACATGCAGTTTACACTCCGTGTTACAAGCGCTTTAGGGATGCGTCTTGGGGTTCGCTCTGTCGGTCACCAAGACGGATCTAAACAATTAGCAGTGAGATTCTCACTGCTCGCTGCGCTGAACACGGAGTGGCGTTCACATGAGGGATCACCGCTGCGTGTTTCAAAAGCGCAGCTCTGGTCTGTCTTGCAAAGAACTGACATGCAATTATTTTCAAGATGAACCAAAGCTGCGCTTTTGAAACACGCAGCGGTGATCTCTCAGGTGATCGCTGCTCCATGTTCAGCACAGCGAGCAGTGAGAATCTCATTGCTAATTGTTTAGATCCGTCTTGGGGACCGACAGAGCGAACCCCAAGACGGATCCCTAAAGCGATTGTAACATGGAGTGTAAACTATGTGTGAACAAGCCCTAACACTGTAACTTGACCGCCCAGTCGTAGCTCTCGTTCAGCCATGTTATCCCCACCATGTCAAATTTTTCTACAGCAATAAGTAATTCTGATGCATTTATTTTGTTGGTGAGACTCCTGGCATTGGTCAGCATGCAATTTAGAGATGTTTCAGTTTTCATTGTTTTATCCCTGTCCTTTTTAACTATTGCTAAACCCTCTAACTCCACTTCATCCCCCGTTATATTACTAATTCCAATCTCTCTATCTTCACTATCTTGCATGCTATATGTGTAGTTACCCTCCCCCCCAGTCCCTAGTTTAAATATTCCTCCAACTTCCTGTCCATTTTGTCCCCCAAATACAGCTCACCCTCCCCATTTAGGTGCAGCCCGTCCCTAGCATAGAGTCTGTAGCCAATACAGAAGTCAGCCCAGTTCTCCAAAAACCCAAATCCCTCGGTCCTACACCACTTTTTGAGCCACTTATTCACTCTCTAATCTCCCGCTGCCTCTCTGGTGTGGCTCGTGGAACAGGTAATATTTCTGAAAATATTACCTTGGAGGTCCTTGCCCTGAGCTTTTGGCCTAAGTCCCTGAAATCATTTTTAAGGACACTCTACCTAACTCTAAAGGCATGTTCACACGGCTTAAAATGGGCCGTATTTCGGTCCGTAATTACGCGTCGAAGTGCGCCAATTACGGGCTGAAAACGGCCCATTCATTACGGTAATCCACAGTTCTCATAGAGAACTATGGATTACGTCTCCTTTCCCCGCCCGGCGAATCCGCCGGGCGGGGAGATAATTGACATGTGAATTTCTAGCCGCAAATACGCGCCGCTGGCAATTCAAGTCAATGGGCCGGCGAAGTGCCGGCCCCCTGCTCAGTCCCCCGCTCCCGCCCCCGGTCACACGGTGTATTTGCAGGCCGTAATTACGCCCCGCAATTACGCCGTGTGAACATAGCCTAACTCTGCCAATGTGCACCATGACAGCTGGATTCTCACCAGCCCCACCCAGCAATCTGTCAACCCGATCTGCGATATGTCGAACCCGGGCCCCAGGTAAACAACACGCTGTTCGACGATCCCAGTTTTTGGGCCCAGAGAATGCCATGAAAACATTCCACTCATTCATGTGGTATGAATGAGTGGAATCTGGGTGTGAATCTGGGTATGAATCCATCCTGGCAGATCATGTACACCTACACGTGCTGATTGTCTTCTCTGAGGTGAATGGATTCTTCCAGAAAGAAAATGCATCATATTACATGGCTCGAAATGTCCGACATTGGTTGAAATAGCAAGAGCAAAGCTTCTTAGTATTACCTAGGCCTAATTTCCCAGGCTTGAAACCAATTAAGAATCTGTGGGAAATCCTCTATGATTGTGGTCACTCTATGGATACACACACTGTCCAGCAGCTGTGGGATGCACTACAGTCAGCAGGCTCCAGATATCTGTGACCACCTACCAGGACCTTATTGAGTAACTCCTAGCCCATCTAGCTGCTGTATGTGCTGCACAAGGCACTCTGGATACTAGCTAGTGGTCATGTATATATAGGTAAGTTACTATATACATACCGTATATACAGTACTCGAGTATAAGCCGAGTTTGTGCTGAAAAATCTCCCCTCAGCTTATACTCGAGTCACTGTCGGCGCTCGGACGCTGCAATGGCCCGTGCGCCGACAGGGACGCATCAGTTATATGTGACTCCTCAGGAAGCGCATATAACTGAATCCCGAGTCAGCTGACAGCGTTCGGGCGCTGCGGTGGCCCAGGCGCGGTCAACGATCTCTTCCCCTGTATGCGACTCCTCCGGAGCGCATGCAGGAGAGGAGAGACCACTGCGGGGCACAGAGCGAACGCTCCCTTCTCCGCAGTGGACCCCGGGCGGCCGCCGACTGGCGGCTGTCCGGAGTTTCCAGCACAGGCAGCGTGTGTCATCACGCTGCGTGCGCGGCCTGATGACATCACCCGTCTGTGTCGAGCAGACCGAGGAGCAAGCCCGGGAGACGGAGCAGCGGGGAGACGGAGCGGCGAGGGAGACGGAGCAGCGGGGAACCAGGTAAGTGGGGTTTTTTTTTGTTTTAAAACCCCGTCTATACCTGCCTAGAGGGCCTATACTTGCCTATAGCCTGCCTAGAGGGCCTATACCTGCCTACAGCCTACCTAGAGGACCTATACCTGCCTAGAGCACCTGTACCTGCCTATAGCCTACCTAGAGGACCTATACCTGCCTATAGCCTACCTAGAGGACCTATACCCTGCCTAGAGGACCTGTACCTGCCTATAGCCTACCTAGAGGACCTATACTTGCCTATAGCCTGCCTAGAGGGCCTATACCCTGCCTATGCACTGCCTATAGCCTGCCTAGAGGACCTATACCCTGCCTATGGGGGACATATTGCTGCCTATATCTGCCTATGGGGGACATTAAACTGCCTATATCTGCCTATGGGGGACATTAAAATTGCTTATACCAGCCTATATCTGCATACGGGAACATTAAACTGCCTATACCAGCCTATATCTGCCTATGGGGGACATTAAACTGCCTATACCTGCCTATGGGGGACATTAAACTACCTATGTAATTTTATTGGTATCTATTTTTATTTTTTAAAATTCACCAGTAGCCGCTGCGTTTTCCACCCTAGGCTTATACTCGAGTCAATAAGCCTTCCCGGTTTTTGTGGCAAAAGTAGGTGCCTTGGCTTATACTCGGGTCGGCTTATACTCGAGTATATACGGTAAGTTACTTACTAAGGAATATTTGGAGTAAGTACATACTTATAAACTTCGCCAATATATCAAAAAATCATAATAAAACAAGGTAGTAAACCAAAATTCTAACCAACACCAATATATAAAAAACTACCAGAAATACAAAAATACATATATACAAAACTTTTTATTAATTTCCAAATGTATAGTAAAAACACAAAAATACAAAGACCAAATACATATAGCTAAAAATGGTGGTGCCACAAAGATACAACCCCACACTAGGTGGTATACATAAGGTGCATAATCATATCAAATAAATAACATAGTATATAACCAAGTATACATAAAAATATACAAACAATCACCATATAATCACCCATAGTAAGAGCGCATACCCACCCAGAGGAGGCACAGACAGACCCCAACGCGCGTTTCTCCACTCCTGAATTAACACATGTGGAATTATATACATAACAAAAAAGTGTGAAACAACTGATTGTCTTATATTCTAGGTTCTTCAAAGTAGCCACCTTTTGCTTTGATTACTGCTTTGCACACTCTTGGCTTTCGAGAAAAAGTGTTTGTTAGCCAGCTCACCAAGTCCATACAGGTAGTCCTGTCCGTGCACGTAGGGCGTCCAAGGGAGACGGAAAGCACATGCAGAGAAGGGCGTAGATATATCTTTCCGGTCCTGTTGCGGTGCTCTATCTCATAACTATGAGTAAAGGAGCTCAATCTCCCGAAACGCGTTAGACCCTGGTTTTCTGGATGCTACCTGTTTTAATGGAGTTCTAATAAAGAAGCCTTTATTACAAGATATATCTATCCGATCCTGTTGCGGTGCCGTATCTACGCCCTTCTTTACACTCTTGGCATTCTCTTGATGAGCTTCAAGAGGTAGTCACCTGAAATGGTCTTCACTTCACAGGTGGCCCTGTCAGGTTAAATAAGTGGGATTTCTTGCCTTATAAATGGGATTGGGACTATCAGCTGTGTTGTTCAGAAGTCAGGTGGATACACAGCTGATAGTCCTACTGAATGGACTGTTAGAATTTTGATTATGGCAAGAAAAAAGCAGCTAACTAAAGAAAAACTAGTGGCCATCATTACTTTAAGACAGGGGCGTCGCTAGGCTGTCTTGTCCGGGGCTCGGGCCCCGAATAAAACCCCCTGTGCCCCGAACCTCCCGGGCTCCAGGCCACTGCCATAGGCCTGGAGCATCGACTAGCCCTTCAGCTGCATGTGCGTCCACTGGACGCACATACAACTGCGGCTTCTGCGGAGCAGAGAGCGAGCGCTCCCCTGCCCCGCAGACAGTGTCGGACCGTCTCCGGGTCCGACACATCGGGGCCGCGCCGGGTCCGACACATCACCGCGCGGTACCCGGGACGCGCCGGGTTCCTCTTAGCGCTGAGGACCCGACGCGGCCCCGTGCGCACAGCTGGCAGCGGCGCGATGTAATGACCTCATCACGCCGCTGCCTGTCCTCGGGCGCACAGCGCGTCACAGGCTGTGCGCCCGAGGAGCTGCGGGAGGAGCGCGGGCTGAAGAGGACAGAGGCGCCGCCGGGGAATGCTAAGGTGAGTATTAATGTTGTTATTTTTATAGCGTTTACCTGCCTCGATGCCCCTATATTCTGCCTCTGTGCCACTATATACTGCCTGTGGCCCCCTATACCTGCCTGTGGCCCATATACTGCCTGTGGTCCCCTATACCCGGGCCCCTTGTGGGCCCCCTATACTGCCTGTGGCCCCCTATACTGCCTGTGGCCCCTATACTGTGGCCCCCTATACCTGCCTGTGGCCCCCTATACTGCCTGTGGTCCCCTATAACTGCCTGTGGCCCCTATACTGCCTGTGGCCCCTTTCCTTCCCTATAACTGCCTGTGGCCCCTATCGCCTGTGGCCCCATATACTGCCTGTGGCCCCCTATACAGCCTGTTGCCCCCAATACTGCCGGTGGCCCCCAATACCTGCCTGTGGCCCCCCCTATCCCTGCCTCAGTGCCCCTATATACTGCCTCAGACCCCCAACCGTATTATATACTGCCTCAGTGCCCCCCATATACCTGCCTGTGGCCCCCCTCTACCTGCCAGTGCCCCCTCAATACCTGCCTGTGGCCCCCTATACCTGCCTGTGGCCCCCTATACCTGCCTGTGGCCCCATATCTACACTCACCGGCCACTTTATTAGGTACACCATGCTAGTAACGGGTGCCTTCAGAACTGCCTCAATTCTTCGTGGCATAGATTCCACAAGGTGTTGCAACGATGCTCAATTGGTACCAAGGGGCCCAAAGAGTGCCAAGAAAATATTCCCCACACCATGACACCACCACCACCAGCCTGAACCGTTGATACAAGGCAGGATGGATCCATGCTTTCATGTTGTTGACGCCAAATTCTGACCCTACCATCCGAATGTCCGTAGCAGAAATCGAAGACTCATCAGACCAGCCAACGTTTTTCCAATCTTCTACTGTCCAATTTCGATGAGCTTGGGCCAATTGGAGCCTCAGTTTCCTGTTCTTAGCTGAAAGGAGTGGCACCCGGTGTGGTCTTCTGCTGCTGTAGCCCATCTGCCTCCAAGTTCGCCGTACTGTGCGTTCAGAGATGCCTTCTGCCTACCTTGGTTGTAACGGGTGGCTATTTGAGTCACTGTTGCCTTTCTATCAGCTCGAACCAGTCTGCCCATTCTCCTTTGACCTCTGGCATCAACAAGGCATTTCCGCCCACAGGACTGCCGCTCACTGGATGTTTTTCTTTTTCGGACCATTCTCTGTAAACCCTAGAGATGGTTGTGCGTGAAAATCCCAGGAGATCAGCAGTTTCTGAAATACTCAGACCAGCCCTTCTGGCACCAACAACCATGCCACGTTCAAAGGCACTCAAATCACCTTTCTTCCCCATACTGATGCTCGGTTTGAACTGCAGAGATTGTCTTGACCATGTCTACATGCCTAAATGCACTGAGTTGCCGCCATGTGATTGGCTGATTAGAAATTAAGTGTTTAACGAGCAGTTGGACAGGTGTACCTAATAAAGTGGCCGTTTAGTTTTATATACCTGCTTGAGAGTGGCCCTAATATCTATATACCTGCCTGACATTGACCCTATATCTATATACCTGCCTGACATTGACCCAATATCTATATACCTGCCTAATTGAGGGGACCTATACACCTACCTGACTGAGGGGACTTATATACCTAGTATTGGCCAGGAGATATCAGCATGAAGGTGTGAACCGGATGGAGAAGAAAAGGGAAAGTGAACGACGCTGATCAGAAATGAAAGTCTCCGGTGAGTCACTAAATGTAACTGCAGTGTAATCACTTATATGTCCTGCAGAGCGCCTTACATACAAACTATATCTACCACTATATGGTCCCTGTATGGCGGTAATATATGTAATCAGAGCCTGTGTACAGCTGACGGTCACATATGGGGATTGCGTTTGGGCAGGGTTTGGCAGGATTATTTGGTCCTTTGTAGTAATATTTTTGGGACTTGGTTTTGTAGGAGGTTTTTTAGTAACAATCATTTGTCCGGTATATTTGCTCCATGCGTAGGTGTATGTCTTGGTGACTGTTTAGGGGTATTACACTTTCATACGGAGGTGAGGGGTTTTGAAAAAGTAAAATTGTCATTGGTGATTTTCATTGTGCTGTGACTGCTGAGGTAGGTATATAGATATAGGGTCACTCTATGTGGAATAATGCTGAAAATTAGTGACAGGAGCAGAAGGTTTTTCTCTGTAAAAACACATCATGCCACAGTTCACAATGTGGCGTGAAAAATGTCGTGTGAACCCAGCCCTACTGAGCAAAACACAAAGGGCCCGGGCCCCAGATGTTTTAGGACCCTAGCAACGCCCCTGCTTTAAGAAATGAAGGTCAGTCAGTCCGAAAAATTGGGGAAACTTTGAAAGTGTCCCCAAGTGCAGTGGTAAAAACCATCAAGTGCTACAAAGAAACTGGCTCACATGAGGAGCGCCCCAGGAAAGGAAGACCATGAGTCACCTCTGCTGCGGAGGATAAGTTCATCCGAGTCACCAGCCTCAGAAATCGCAGGTTAACAGCAGCTCAGATTAGAGACCTGGTCGATGCCACACAGAATTCTAGCAGCAGACTCATCTTTACAACAACTGTTAAGAGGAGACCGTGTGCAGCAGCCTTCATGGTAGCTGCTAGAAACCACTGCTAAGGACAGGTAACAAGCAGAATGGACATTAGACCAGTGGAAATCTGTGCTTTGGTCTGACGAGTCAAAATTTGAGATCTTTGGTTCCAACCACCGTGTCTTTGTGCGACGCAGAAAAGGTGAATGAATGGATTCTACATGCTTGGTTCCCACCGTGAAGCCTGGAGGAGGAGGTGTGAAGTGTGGGTGTGCTTTGTGGTGAGAATGTTGGGGATTTATTCAAAACTGAAGGAATACGAAAATGTACCACAGCATGTTACCACAGGCAATTCCATCCGGTTTGCGTTTAGTTGAACCATCATTTATATTTCAACAGGACAATGACCCCAAACACACCTCCAGACTGTGTAAGGGCTATTTGACCAAGAAGGAGAGTGATGGGGTGCTACGCCAGATGACCTGGCCTCCACAGTCAGCAGATCTGAATCCAATCGAGATGGTTTGGGCTGGGCCGCAGAGTGAAGGAAAAGGGCCACCAAGTGCTAAGCATCTCTGAGGACTCCTTCAAGACTGTTGGAAGACCATTTCAGGTGACTACCTCTTGGAGCTCATCAAGAGAATGCCAAGAGGGTGCAAAGCAGTAATCAAAGCAAAAGGTGGCTACTTTGAAGAACCTAGAATATAAGACAGATTTTCAGTTGTTTCACACTTGTTTGTTAAGTATATAATTCCACACGTGTTAATTCATAGTTTTGATGCCTTCAGTGTGAATCTACAATTTTAGTCATGAAAATACAGAAAACTGTTGGAATGAGAAGGTGTGTCCAAACTTTTGGTCTGTACTGTTTATGCACAGCCAAGTCTTGCAAAAAAAAAAAAAAAAAGAGGGGAAAAAAAATACCAAGATATACAATCATATACTTTAAACAACTACACAGAGCTTTTATGTTAAACTACAGTGTTCAAATTACTTGGGTCAGCTATAAAATAAGGTAAATATTTCATGATACGAATGTATTATTTTCTGCTTTGTGAAACTCTACGGGTTAATATGACTTTAACTTGAGTAATTTCCAGACATATCTGCCCTGCCTCATTTTGCACTGTTCAAGAAAGCGGATGGAATTGATTGATGAAAGAGGATATTGCTTGGTATTAAATGTCACTCACAAATATAATGAGCACAAATAGCTAAAGCTCCAGAGGAGACAAGAACACCCATGAAAAGTGGGGCGGGGAAGGAAACAAAAAAGAGCAAAGAACAAACACTCTTGAGTCTAAAATGTGGCTTGATTTAATGTAATTCCAAATTTCATAATATATTCACTACTGATAGACAAGGCTACCACAGGTTAAGGGGTTCCACACACTGACACACAGTAACCAATAGTGTGGTGCTTCAGATTCATATAAAATTCAACCCAAAGCTATGTGATATGACCTAAACTGGCCCTAACTCTAAATTCGGGTTAGGATTGCTTTTAATATGGTATCAGGGGTTACTGTTCCACAGCACTCCTTCCAGCCCGACATCCAATGTCCCACCAGACGTCACTTCTGGTACCATAACATAGGGCTCTCTCTGCTATTGCAACTGGAAGTGAAGTTGGATAGGACTTTGGGTGTCACAACAAAAATGACACTGCATTGGGAGCGTCACATAACAGTAAATTAAGCCCTAAATCCTTGTAAAACCCTTAGGTTATGTTCACACAGCTTATTTTGCCGCGTAATTGCAGGCATATTTCACTGCGTATTGCGCTTAATAAGTAGCAAAATGCACTCCGCAATTACGGTAATCCATAGCCATGTCAATTATTAGAAGCGATTACGCGCCGCAAGGAATGAATGTCTATGGGGCCGGCGGGTTGCCGGCCCCCCGTGCTTCGGGAGTACGCGCTGATCAGCGTGACTCCCAAATCATCCGGCGTATTGCGGCACGTACTGTAAGCGCTTCAATTACGCCGTGTGAATATACCCTAAGGGTGCTTTCACATAGTGCGGTTTTTTTGGTGCGTTTTTTCACTTAATACTGTACGTTTCGGCACAAAAAACGCATAAAAAAAGGCACCAAAAACACAGCTGCGTGTGAAAGCACCCAAACCATAACCCCAATTTAGGATTAGGGTTGCCATTAGGGATAGGGGAAAAAAATTTGGGTTTGAGAGATTTTTTTTGCATGTTTGGTAGAACCAGTGTTGATCAAACAATGACCTAGTGGAGCGACACTAATTCCCAACATAGCACATAAGAATAATGGCATGGCTTGTTCTAGGATGTCATTTTCCAGTACCACCCACCCTGCTTACCTCTGAATTAGCATTTTGCATTTGCAGTTGCTTGCACTCATCTTTCAACTTCTCTGATTCTTTCTCACGTTCCAAAGTAGTTCTGTCCAGTAGTGTCTGAACCTGGATAAGCTCTTTTTTCAACACAGCCACATCTTCAATTCCAGGTCGTTGTAACTGTAAGGCAATAAAACTTTAACTATACATAAGGCTAGAAGATTATTCAGGAAACTTCCCGCATTACTAAATGGAGGGAAATGCATTCATTTCCTAGAAAAAAATATACACATTTTTATTTTCAACAATAGTTTTTTTATATTAAGTTAATCTTATAATATAGTCTAAACTAAAGTAATGTTTTACTTATCATTATACTTTTTAGAAGAAAGGGGATTTATACAATATATAGAACGAAAAGGATGCCAGCTCACCGTCAGTGTTCCCCCCCGGACGTCACGGTTAGACTGGAAACAAATCTCAGGGGACCAACAAAAGAAGAGAAAATCCAGCTCAAGACCATTTGGAAAAAATATAAATTTGCCTTATTCCAATGCATTAAAAAAGTCACATAACCCTATTAGTTTAGTAAAAAAGCGCTAACCGTTTCGAAGATTTTTCCTTAATCAAGCGCTATGATTAAAAAAATAATCTTCCGAAACGTTAGCCTTTCTTACTACAACTAATCGGTTAGTCGATCTGTTTTAATGCATTGGATATTAAGTTAATCTTCATATATAGTCTAAACCTAAAGTAGTGTTTACGTATCATTTACTTTTAGAAGAAAGGGATTTATACTTCTAAATCCCAGCAAAGCCCTTGTATCAAGTGGCCTGTATAGTGACCAAGATGTCTGTCCGTCACCATACAACGGTGTCCTCGGCATGGCACAAAAGAAAGACTCATCTCTAAAGTGGAAATTCTCTGTTTTTTTCATGGACTATTTTAGTTGCTAGTCAATCTGTAACGGCTTATGTTGGGGCGCATTTCGCCACATATTTCACGGCATACTGCGCTCTAATACGAGCGAAATGCACCCCAATCATTACGGTAATCTACAGTTCTCATAGAGAACTATGGATTACACCTCCTCTCCCCGGGCGCACAATACAATCGTATTGTACGCGCAGGGAGATAAGTGACATGTCACTTATTCAGGGCGCTTTCGCGCCGCGAGTAATGCTTGTCCATGGGGCCGGCAGGTTGCGGCCCCCCCTCCACCCCCCGTGTCGCAGGAATATGCGCCGATCAGCGCGACTCCCGAACACCCGGCCTAATTGCGGGGCGTACAGTACGCCCCGCAATTAAGCCATGTGAACTTACCTTTATAGGCCTCCAGCAATGACTGCTGGAGGCAATCAGTGCTATACTACAGCAGCCGGATAACCTTTTTAAACATCTACCAAATGTCCGGACATGTTTATGGTGGCACTGCATATATCATGAAATGTCACAAATCTTTAACACCTTCCTGGCGCAGCTTTTTTATTATGTTAGTTTTTTCCTTCCCGCCTTCCAAGAGTTATAAGTTTTTAATTTTTCCTATTTACATAGTCGTACGAGGGCTTATTTTTGATGGCACAAGATGTACTGCTTAATGGTACCATTGACGATACTGGGAAACTGAAAAAAATTCTAAGTGGCGTAGAAAGTGAAAAAAAACCCACATAATTGCACCATTTTGGCAGGGGCTTTGTTTTTATGCCGTTCAATCTTGCAGGCCCTATGATTCCACTGATACCAATTGTGTAGAGTTTTCATTATGTTCTAGCACTTTGAGAAAAAATTAAAGCATTCGAAATGGTGTTCAGCATTGCAGTACATCCGCCGCAACGTTCAAGGGGTTAAACAGGGATTGGAGCAGTCTCTGATTCCTGCTGTTAGCTGTGTCAGCTTTAATTAACAGCAAGCCTCTGCCGTGTATAGACTAAACTCAGCGAGTGAGCCCGTTCCATACATCCTTACCAGTATTATGACGTACCTTTACATCAAATGTTGGAAAGGGGTTAAAATACAATTAAGCTGGGGAGAAAACATTAAATAGATATATAGAGTACATTGGTTTACATATGCCAATTGATTGTGATTCAAATTTACATTTTTGTGAGTTGATGTTTGTTTGAGTCTAGAACACTGGGATTTTTGAGACTTATAAGGCGACATGTCCAGAAATTGGCTGCGCATTAAAGGGGTTTTGCCACCATGTAAAGTCGACGTGGGATGCTTAGAAATCATAAGTTTGGCACTTTCCTAATTGCATGTCATTAAAAAAAAGTGTAAGGAGCCACAGCTGCAGCCTTCTTTACCTTATCATTGTGCACAGCTGGTTGTCATTGGAGCCGACCTGTTCTAAGCCTCCCACCTGTCTGGCCGTGCTTGCGTGGTTCGTTACTCTTCCTCTGAAGCCCCCTCGGGAACGAGCACGTCCTGACACACGGCCTGACATGCGCAGTAGCTCCCCTCCCGGTCAGGACAGTCTGCTCCTTCCTGCTCGCACAGAATCTTCACGGACTGTGCTTGGGGGATGTGCTGGCTGTTCTCCAGATTCTCAGCCACGCTCCCTTTCTCCATGTCTACGCTTTTCTATGTTCTAGTTCCTTGCTCCGTTCCCTTACTCCTTGTTTTCTACGTTTCTCTATATTCTGGGTCTTTGTCCCACTCCCTGCCTCCCTGCTTTTAGTTATGTAGCTCTTAGATGCCGGCAGGAGCGCGCACGACTCGCAGCGCAATGACGTCACTAAGTGCCGTCTGGAGGGCTAGTTTTTTTAAACTACCCAAGCAGAGAAAGCCCCGATCTCAAGACCTAGGGGACCAGCGGCAGCGTGTGAGGTAGGGAACAGCTGCCTGGGCAAAACCCCTTTAAATCAGTGTAAAATGCGCCAGAAAGTCCGATCCTCTCAAAAATCTGGCGTCAGGTATGCATACCTGCGACAGTTCATTTACATCGAGAAGGTGGCGTCAAAAGTGTTTGTCGCAAAATAGACCAAAAAACTGGCGTTGCCCGTTTGGGACATGTCGCCTATAGTGTTCTACAACATATTGGTATAGTTTCTTTCTTCTGAATGGTGCGGTATGACTCTCTGTGGTATTTCTGTATATTTCTTGATCCTCTTAAATGTAATTGCATACTTGTAATTGCTGTTGATACACTGCATATCTGTCCTCGTGTTCTTCTCTTGTTTATGTGATTTATTTTTTTTTTTTTAGATCATAAATACTATTAGATAAAAAAAAACAAACAATTTTTGCAATTGTTCACATGATAATTATTAATCTCTGCAAGTGTAGCTTCCATTAGTTGAATTTAATATGATCTAATGGCATAAATAACCATGACAGCATTTACCAGCTCGGTCTTCAGATCTTCTATTACACGCGTCCTTATCTGTAGCTCCTGGTTTAAACTTTTCACTTTCTCCTCAGCTGCAGCAAGGTGGCCTTTTTCTTCATCATATGAAGCCTTTAACTCTATATTGAAGCATTAATGAACACAAAAATTAAGCATGGAAATGGAAACATGAACATTGGTGCAGACAATATTAAAAATGCCCCAGATTTATCAATGCATGATAAACCTGGCACATGTTTAGACCCTTCTGTCTAACTTTACACCATTCATTAGTCACTTATTGCAAATTATTTGGCACTTCTCCTCAAGTTGAATTTTATTATGCTTTCAAGTTGTATTCATTTCACACAATATTATAATAACATTATTCCACCACACACCAGGTCCCCCTCCATAGGAAAGCCAGAATTAAGCTGCTATCTTTTTAACAGCTTCAGCGGGACCCTACTATTTAGTGAAAACTGCCTACCATGATGAAAAAACCCTTTAGCCTGAAGAAGGAAAGTTGCCCAAAAAATTGCTTACCATTTAAAATTTATATGTGCTGTGAATCTTTTATGGAATAATATCACCATTTGGTGTTCTGTTTTGTGACATGTGAAACTAATAAAACTTTTAAACATTACACAATTCACCTTGAATTAGAGTGCCTACTACTTTCAGATATGCGACTATTATTAGGGGTCTTCCACCAATCTTGCACTCGTGAACTTTTTTGACATCTGGAGTGTGCGGCCCATAACTTGGTTTTATTTGCACCATTTATAAGTTAGTTTAGTTTTTGCCAACAATTGCGACAAAATATCCAGCCGCGCCTCTTTAGATGGAAAGTGCCTAAAAACTTAAAGGGGTTTTATCGTTTCGTCATTTGGCAGCCGTTTATACTGGCTGCTAAGAAGAGCTTATGAAATGGAGGGGCGTGTTTCTCCTCCCAGCAGGGAGTATCTTCTCTCTGCAGACATGCCCCAAAGTGTGCACATGAGGATTCATTCTGTGGGGGAGAGGGAGAGAGGTTCTCAGCTGTTGGAGACTAAGGAATCATTGGAAGTGAAAAGCTAAGTGTAACTCGATAGGGTATATCTACATTTCTTGCTCTCTCTACATACTTTGTAACTAGAATGGGCATGTGACATTCAGGACTCTGGGAAAGATGGGTGATTTCTTTTTCTCAGTTCACAGTGATATATCCTGCAGATTATTACACCTCTGACCTCTACAGAACAAAACTATATGCTTTAGCTGTTTGTGTTTACATGGGAATGCACAAGATCTCTCTCTCTGCTGCAGGACCACTGATTGCTGTCAGTGAACGCAACAAAACACACACACACACGTTCCCGTATACGACCGGGGGCGGCACCTGGGCGAAACTCATCTTCGTGCACACACGTCCCTGCTGCCTCCCATACACAGTAAATTTAATAAATAAACCAAATACTGCCATCCACCATATATGCACACAGAACACTTACCAACCAATTCAGTTGCCAGCTGTGCCGCCTTCTGCTCAAACAAGTCCTTCATCTGCTTAATATTAAAGATCTCAGTCCTAGCTTCTTCCAGCTGCTGCTCCAGGGACTGCAGTTCTGTAAGATGGAGACTTTCTGATTAATGTTATTCCACTCACGAGTAAATCTGTCACTGACATGTCTGTTGCCACCCATAAGGACAAGTTGTATATTGCATTTAAATTATACCATCTATAAGGCTGTGCAGGATATACAGTGAAGCGGATGTGTGCTTTGGCAGATCCTTTTTTGTTAGAATAGTGCTCCAAAACAGGTGAACACCAGGTTTACAGCTCTTAGGACTGCAAATGGTCGGCTATGGGAGGAAAACTGGTAGCACCGATTCAGTTTCTTTTCAGCTTTCCACTGCAGGGAAATCCAGGATGATCTATTCACTCAAATTAACAACTGTTTGAGTGGATCTGCCAAGATACACACTTCATAGTTGTTCCCTGCTCTGGTGGCCAGGAACACATTACTTCTTCTATTAACTCAAAATTCCTTAATAAGATATGTAAAATTGGGTTTATAAACCAGATGTCTATATAATGTCTTAATTTTACTTTATATTAAAGGGGTTGTCTCACCACGCTGTTTCAAAGAGCCAAAAGCAGCTTTAGATTCATGCATTCTGTCTTTTTCTGGGTGGTTCTATATCAGTGATTAGCATATCAGCTCTGGATTCACAGCTTTTCTTATTGCACTGATATGAGAGCAGGAGATCTTCTCTATAGCGCAGAGAGCTTCAGAGCTCAAAGTAAACACTTAAAAGTAATTAGTCTTCTTTGTTTGTTAGAGATAACGAGCTGTCGGCAGTCCTGTGTGATGTCCTGTGATAAAGTCACTCCCTGATAATAGCACATAATAACACAAAAGCAGAGAGAGAAGGGGAGAGCAGGATGGTAACCAGAGAAACCTGTGTGCACTCAGAGCACATAAAATCTCTTCTACCTCCTGACCGGGGAAAAATCAAGAGAGAGACCTGTATTTGGAAAAATAGTCTTCAATTAACGGTCCGTACATGATGAAAGTTAATCTTTGTAGCGAGATAACCCCTTTAAATTTTACATTTAAAGCGACAACCCAGGCACCCAGTTGGAAACACAGTGAAAACGACATCCAGTACTGTGTCCCCTTCATTCTCAGGGAGAAAAACCCACTTAAATCACAATATACAAAATATTACAGCAGGATACAGACAGCTGCTACTGATGTATTAAGCTCACAGAGCATTGCCTAAACTGGATTCAGCTGTTTCGCCTCTCGTGAGAGCAAGACTAGCTATGTATATCAGCTTTGAGGCTCATTAGGTAAACTGCATCCTCATTCACTCACAGGGTCTATTCTCACACTGTAAATTCATGTTGATTGCCACAATTACCACAAAATCGTGTCACAAGATTTTGCTAAATCCCCACAAGATGTTGTTGCAGTAAGACCACACTGAGTAATTAAACCCAAACACATACTTGTGTATTCTCTTCTGTCCTTCACTAAACAAGGGCTTTGCCCAATTATAACCTAAATTTATGAGGTAGGAAACTCTGGCACTCTATGGAAAAGTAATGATAATCACCTGAAGATGCCACTGTGGTAACTCCATCCGGTATTGAGTTCTACAAAAGAAGAAAAACAGAAAAAGCAAGTTACAACACAGAGAATATAGAGGGAACCCATCAGATGGGTTATGCTGCTCTACTTAAGAGTAGGATATGACAGTGGGGCAGAAGCTGAGCTCTGTAATACATAGGCTTACATAATTAGAAGCTGTATTTCTGAGTAAAAAGCAGAGTAAATTCCAAAAGAGAAAGTAAAAGTACTGCTTACCCCACCCACACACAGTGATTGACATTTTGCTCTGTACTTATACATGGAGAGCAGTCAGTCACTGTGTGTGGGCAGGTTAAAGGTTTCAAAAAACTTGAAACTGCAGGATGAGCTATCAGAGCTCACAGAGGGGAAGTCACAGAGACAAACCAGGAAGTTGTGTACATAGGTGAATGTAAGAAAAAATATATATTATGGGTCACATGTATGACATTTGGCGTTTAAACGGCAAACTTGATGCGCATTAAAATAGCCTAGAGTGCGCCTAATTTATTAACTAGCTCTACAGCGGATCATAAATTGCCATACTGAAGCTATAAATCTATAGCTTCGTACTAGATAATGGTGTATGGGAAGCGAACGGGGCTGCACCTGATATCAGGCCGTATACAAATATATATAGCTACATATTACATATATATATATATATATATATATATATATATATATATATATATATATATATTATATATGTATATTATATATATATATATATATACACACACATATATAATACACCCAGTTTAGTAAAAAAAAAAAATTTGTATTTTGTAAAATTATGTGTATGGCCATGTTCACACAGCTTATTTGGGCACGTATTTCAGCCCGTAATTTGCAGCATACTGCGCAAATTACGCGCTGAAATACATCCCAGTCACTACGGTAATCCACAGTTCTCATAGAGAACTATGGATTACGTCTCCTCTCCCCGCTCGGCGAATCCGCCGCGGGGGAGATAATTGACATGTAATTTACTAGCGGCGTATACGCGCCGCTAGTAATGATAGTCTATGGGCCGGTGAGGTGCCGGACCCCAACTCCCACCCCCGTCCACACGGGGTAATTGCGGGGCGTAATTACGCCCCGCAATTAAGCTGTGTGAACATAGCCAAAAGGTGAACATGCTCTGTAAAAAGTTAGAAGGATACATTCACACATATGCTCACAAGCGGATATCCGAGTGCACGTCCGCCCGGGACATGATGTGCGGCGCAGTGCGCCAAGGAATGCAGAATTCTTCAGACGGTAAAACTCAGCAACTTTATTGAAACCAATAAAACAGCAGCACAGCAACTTAACCCCCCTCACAGGTGATAACACAGACACGTTTCAGATATACTACCCTTGTTCACTGTAATGGCAGGCTGCTGCCATCTTGCTTTTATATGCTAAAAAAGCTCTAAAACCAATCAACACTGCAGGAAAAATAACTGTCACATGACATACAAAAAGAGAGAGGTTCCCAAATCCCGGACTGGACTACATGCGTAGCATATATATGATTACCATTAACATACGTTTATCATGGCATAAAGTTACCAGTAGCCCTAACATAAGACTTAATACGCTTATGTTTTAATAAATGTACAGCATGTCCGTACGAAAGTTTAGACCCTGTGGTCTTCTAGTATCTAATCTGAGGATCCATTGGGCCTCTCTACGTCTCACTAGTTTGGTCCAATCTCCCCCTCGATATGGACGTAGAATTGTATCAATCACATACAATTTGAGATTATCTATATTTCCACTATGTTCTTCTAGGAAATGCTTAGCGGCTCCCGACAGTTGGCCCTGTCCCTTCCTAACACTGGAGATGTGTTCCATTATTCTAGTTTTTACCTTGCGAATGGTGCTTCCTACATATTTCTTTTTGCACGCAATACACTCTATAATGTACACAGAGTGGTGACTATTGCAATTGGTAAAATGCCGGATATCAAAAACACGTTTATTATTTGAATCCGTAAAAGTGGTGGTCTTCATTGCAACGAGCTCCTCCGCACTTAAAAAACCCCTTTTGGGATAACCAGGTTTTATTACCCACTGTTTGCTGGGGTATATATGTGCTGGGAGATATATCGTTACCCAACGTTTTCCCTCTTTTGGGGACCACCTGTACTCCATTGGTTAGAATATTATCCAATTTTGTTTCTTGCCGTAAAATGCTTACATTTTTTCTGAAAATGGTTTTAATTTGATTAAAATTTTTGCTATATTTGGTGGAAAAAGTAATATTTTCCGTAGAATAACTCTGTGCCGTTTGTTTGCTTTTTCAATGAGTAAGGGTTCTTGTTTCATATGACTAACTTTACGTTTAGCCTTCTCTATATCTCTAGCATTCTACCCTCTTTGTTCTAATTTTGTAGTGATGAGTTTGGTTGCTGCTCTAAAGTCCTCATCAAGTGTGCATGTTCTCCTTGCCCTGACAAACTCGCCATAGGGAATGGCTTTAATTGTATGGGTTGAATGACAACTGTTTGCTCTGAGAATTGAGTTCCCCGAATTGGGTTTGGTGTACAGTGTGGTGGTAATCTTCCCCATTTCCATTTGTCCCTTAAATTGTATATCCAGGAACGGATACCATATATGAATACAATATTTTACAGTTTAAGCATGTATTCATGAGCGCCATGGTACATGACTGTTGTAAAGAAGCAATATGTATACACTGTTTAACCAAGCTGTATGGACGCCATATTTGATAGAAGTCAAAATACACCATAGTAATGTACAGAGCTCGAGTCCTTCTACAGGTAATGTTAGAACATCATTTTGGTGAGAATCTATTTTATTAAAAAAAAAAAAAAAACGCAATACATCGCTATCAATAAATACCATCAGAAGAGTACAAGACTGCTGTGATCCAAGGACCTCTGCTCAAACTTGGCTCATTTCCAAAACTGGGACATCTTATGGGGAAAATCTGAACATAGCCGATTCCACAAAAGATTGATCCAGACTTAGCACAGTAAAATGCTCTTACTTTTTACACCCATGTTATAGAATATTTTAGTTTCTGGCACAGAAAAAGACTTTAGCTCCTACATCAAGCATCTTAAAGGAATTACTTGCTTCAGTTGCTCTTGAACATTTTCCAGCTCTTTTTTCAGTTCTTCTGCATACCATTTCTCTTCCTAAATGATAGAAGACAACATATGAAAGAATAATCAGATTTTACAGGGCATGTTCACACGACAAACTAAAACGGAAGTGTGAAATCCAAGTATTCTACCAGTGGTATTTTTTTTTTCTTTTTTACTAAAGTATATGCTTTTTACATATGAACTTAGATGCGTCTATCGGATTTGGTTTAACAGGCAGTTTGTAGTCAGAGTCCAATATGCCTATTGGTTTTGCATGCAGATCTGCATTCTAATCTACAAGCAATACATGTAAATAAGTTTTGGGTGTAAATTTCAATGCGTTTTCCACGTTGAATATGACCAAAGAATAACCATGTTAAGGGTGTTTTTGACCGTATGTTGGTTTAAAAATTGTGCACTGAAAATATGCATTATATGAACTACAAGGCGTATTTTCTAATGAGGCCAATTGAAATTGTTTTCTTTCAGTTTTCAACTAGGCTTTGAAGGTGGAATCTACATGAAATCCGACTATAAATCATTGTTGTGTTAAAGGGAACCTGTCACATAGGTTGTGCCCCCCTTTCTGAGGACAGCACAAGCTAGTGTCAGACCTGTTGTTCCCAGCACTGTGCCCCTTAGTCTGTAAGATGCTGGAGTTTTAGAGCATTTACCCCTTAAATCTTATTCATGAGCAGGTATTAGCTCTGCCCACCAAAGGCTAGCTCCGCCCACTGTCAGTTATTCACATGTATCTACCTATACAAAGTAATTTGTTTGTCAGTTGAGGTGGGCGGGGCTAGCCTCCGATTGGCCAGGTTTGAAAAAAACTGACACTCTGAAGGACTCTTCGAATGACTCTTCTGGCTGAAAACTGCAGATTTCAGCATTAAATACACGAAAACTACAGCATCTTACAGAATAAGGGACACAGCGCTGGAAACAGCAGGTCTGACAATAGCTTGTGCTGTCCTCAGCCAGGGGGGCAAAAACTATGTGACAGGTTCTCTTTAACATATCTTAATGTAAAGTCTTAATGCATTGGGAATAATGTGCTGCATAGCTTCCTAAGACTGGTCGCTGTGGTCCCATGAAGCTGCATGTCTACATGATCTGAGCTAGTTAAAGGCCATGGTGTACCTAGAGATGCTATAGAACATGGATTCCCATTTATATATCGGTACATATGTAAAAGTGAGTGGGAAGGACGAATCAATGTTTGTTTGAAAATAAATAACAAGCATGTTTTTTAAATAAAGGGGCAGATTTAATAGGGTATGTTCACATGATGTATTGTGGCGCATACAGTATGCGCCACAATCCATTGTGTGTTTCGGGATCTCACGCGAATACGTGCGCAATCCCGCGGCACGTGGGGAGCGGCATCCCGCCGGCCCCATTGACATGCATTACTCGCAGTGTGTATTCACCGCAAATAATTGACATGTCACTTATCTCCCCGCGCGTACAATATGATTGTATTGTATGAGCGGGGAGAGGAGAGGTAAATTGACTCCATGCGTCGTCATGATGTATAACAGTCTAGCAGACGAGTATAATCTGCGTAGCACAGTTACTACACCCATGAAAGAGGGTAATGTAGTTACATGCAGAGCCAAGTCCAGTGCAGCATCTAGGTACCCACATAACACAGGCACCCCACCTGTCAAAGGGCGGTAATGTGGTTGCATGGAGAGCCATGCCTAGTGCAACATCTTGCAGGAGAGCATAATCCACATAACTTAGTTACTTTGCCTAAATAAGAGGCTAATGTGGCTGCATGCAGGGCCATACCCAGGGCAACATCTAGCAGGAGAGCATAATCCACAATAATGGGGATAATGTGGTTATTTGCAGAGTCACACCTAGTGTACTGACTAGCGGGAGAGCATACTCTGCATGACATTGACAAAGTTACTCAGGCAAGGCAGGAGAAATGTGGCTGTCTGCAGAAGCACACAGAGTGCACCGAGTAATAGAAAAAAGTAACCTATGTAAGGAGGGGATGTAGTAGCTTGCGGGCATTGTCTAGCTCACCATTAAGCAGATGGGGGGGGCTGAATAAATATAACCGCATAGATGTTATGTGTAAGCAAAGATTTGAACATGCATAAAAATTATGGTGGTAGCGTTTAATGGGGAAGGTTGAGAGAGGGGCCCTAACCCAATCCTAGTACATGCCAAAAAAAGAGGAGGAGAATGAAGGAACGATCCAGCAAAGAAACAACAAAGAGGACTTGTGCCCTGGAAAAGTGGCCAAGCAAAGGGGGATGTCACCGAGACATACTCACCTCTCAGTAACCTTGCATGGATAGTGAGATTACTGGAAAAACTTCCATCTGCAATGGTAGGAACAAGGGAATAGCCTGGTTTACAGGCACCATCAGAAGGGATTATGGCTAGTGTGCTGGACCACCCCACTGAATAAAATGGGGGTAGATGAACCTCC
This sequence comes from Phyllomedusa bahiana, assembly GCA_025379985.1. Taxonomy (NCBI): domain Eukaryota; kingdom Metazoa; phylum Chordata; class Amphibia; order Anura; family Hylidae; genus Phyllomedusa; species Phyllomedusa bahiana. The sequence continues at coordinate 34,629 of JAODAL010018398.1, forward strand.
ATCACCACTTGCAAGTAGAAAAAAAAAAAAAAATAAAATAATACCAAAATAGAAAAAAGGCAGCAGACCTGCTTGGCAGGTTGTGTCTTCCTCACAGGACACCAAGCTAAAACATATTAGCTCAGTGTCAGTCTCAAGAGGCGTATAGTCTGTGTAGGAGGAGCCAACACTTTTGGCTTAGTGTCGCCTCTTAGTGGCAGCAGCCTATACTTGCTCTTCCTGTGTCCAACAATGACACCAGTGAGAAATTGGGACTCCAATCACTATATGGACATATTAAACTTGTCAGCACAGAACTTAAAAGGAGTTGTCTCCCTTCAGAGTTTCAGAGAATGCATGAATGAAATACTCTGTCACTTCCTGGTTCAGACTGACCCATTTGCATACAGCTCCTTGCTTGTACAGCTCCTTGCAGTGCTGTGCTTTCAGATGCTAATTAGATCAGATTAGCTTCTCAAACTGCTAACAGGACTGCTTATCTGATCCCCAAAACAAAAGCCCAAATTACAGTTCTGTTTATTTTACATAAATCAAGCTTTTTACTGCTGAGCAGCACAGGACACTAACTGTAATCTCATTGAACAGACAGCAGGGGGAGAATTGTTTACAGGTCAGTTACTGAGGGAACTGAAATAGCCAGGGAGGTCATAAATTCACTTGTATCTCCTTAGGGAAAACAGAGGAACAAAGCAATATATTTGGAAAATGTCTTTATTTTGTGTTCCCTACAATTTGAAAGCTATTCTTTGTAGCGAGACAACCCCTTTAAGAAACAGTGTTTAAAGGGAATCTGTCGCTAATTTTTTTTTACTAATTAAAACAAGATACTGATACATATTCTTTTCTTCTTAGCTGTTTTTATTTTAGGATTGTAGATTTTTTTTTTATTTTGTTGTCTGTATACGATTATGGTGCAGCCATCTTCCCTGAGCTGCTTTTAAAGGGGTTTTATCGGTTGAAGTGTTCGTGCTCTTCAGCTAATTCTATGAGATTAAATTTGAAATCCAGGGGCGAGTCTATCCTGTCAGGAGGCGTGTCTCTACTGTCAGGAGGCGTGTCTCTACTGTCAGGAGGCGTGTCTCTACTGTCAGGAGGCGTGTCTCTCCTCACTGAAGAGCTGTGACATCATCATTCTGTGTGAAGCAGGGAAAGGAGAAGGATGTCTGGAGAGGACAGCTATGCAGCCTCCTGCAATGTTCTCTGGTCTTCAAAGCGTTCAGCTTCAGGCTCCACAAGCTCCTTGAACTGATGAAACACTATTATCAAGAAGGAGACTGTGTGACTGTGTTATATAGAGGGAACACAGGACGTAAGACTATGCTATATGGAGGGAACACAGGACATAAGACTGTGTTATATGAGGGGATCTATGAGTTAAAGAGTCAGCAATTAGTCAGATCATTCACCTTAGAGCTGGGAGATGAGTATACAGCCAGCAGCCCTCTCACATAGCTAGTTTTACTTTCGGTTTTAACACCTCAGAGGGTAGTAAACACAGAGTGTGCAGGCAGGCAGCCAATCACAGTGCAGGGGGCGTGTCCGGGGTATTTCCTGTCTGGAGGCATATTCCAACAGGCTGAATGAAATGTCACTCAGCTAATCACAGTGCAGGGGGGCATGTCCAAGGGAGGAATACGTCCGGGGGCGTGTCCCGACTAGCCAATCACAGAAAAGGGGCGTGTCCCGACTAGCAGCAGCAGAAATAGAAAACAGATGCACAGAAAAGCCCATATCTACTACACCAAGTGACTTAGGTAATGCAAACCAATTACAAACGTGCTTATTTTTACTGGCCCCATAATCTGAGATATGATCCTTGTTGGGAGAAAACCCCTTTAACAGGATTTAGAGAGATGGTTTACAGCAGCTTCATGGGCACTGTGAACAGGAGGAGACTCACGCACTTCTATAGGAGAGTTTTCTATGCATGATCTGTGACCTGAGAAGAAGTCAGTGTGCAGGGAGGGGTATCTGTGACTATATCCTTTTGTAAATGGTAGATCCTGTGTTATTCATACACATTGGTCATTGGTGTCATCTTTCTGTGTAATCCTGCCTGTAATGATCATGAACAGAACAGGAAGTGTTAGACTACTATTAGATCTATTCCCTTAAGTGACAACTGCAGGATTTCAGGACTTTTACAAAATATTGATAGAGATATGAGAAATTAAACACATTTATTAAGAGTTATTGGTTGTGTTTTTTTTTAAACAATAGATCATTTTCTGATGACGCATTCCTTTTAAGAGTAAAAGTCAACTTTAAGGCTATGTTCACACGGCCTAAACTGGGACGTATCTCGCCCTGTATTTCGCGCTGTACTGCGCCAAATACAGGGCGAGATACGTCCCAGTCATTGCGGTGATCCACAGTTCTCATAGAGAACTATGGATTACGTCTCCTCTCCCTACTCGCACAATACGCCAAGCGGGGAGAGAATTGACATGTCAATTATTCATAGCGAATTCGCGCCGAGAATAATTAATTTCTATGGGGCCAGCAGGGCAACCCGCCCCGCACAAACGCCGTAACTGCAGGGCGAAATACGACACGCAATAACTGCCATGTGAACATAGCCTGACAGATCTTTGCTGAATTATACTGACATAATTTATCCCACTTATGACATAATTTCATAGTAGCTATTCTTAGATTGAAAATTCCAATGACCAGTCTAGTGTTACACACGATAAGGATGCTTGACATTGCAACAACATTTTTTTTAAATTTTTTAACCAAAATAATTTGTTTTTGCATACAGCCAGTGCATTAAAAGAAATACGGTGTTGGGTTCTTACAGTCCAAAAATAATTTTCCTTTTTTTACTTCTCTCAATTCATTGCCCGCACTCTCATATTTTGCCTTACACGTAAATGTATTTTCAACAAATAATATATGTATCAAAATGTTAACCTTAAGAGAAGCTTGTAAGTCCTGGACTTCCTGCCGAAGTAGCAATAACTCGTCTCTAAAGGAAGAAGAGTGAGAGAAAAAAAAACATTATACATTTTATGCTTTAACAGTCTAAAAACAGTGTCACACAATGAAGAGCGGTCAATGTATATTCAATTAAGAAGAAATCCCCAATCCAACTCCTACAGTTAGGGTGCGTTCCCACGGCAGTGGACAAATACCGGTCGGTTTGCCGGCTGGTATTCGTCCTGTTTTGCGCCCGTCCCCACGGCCGCGGGGGGAGAAAAGCCCTCCCCCTTCACATTGGCTAGCACAGATTTCGTCCGGAAACCGGACGGAAGATTATGCTATCACAATATTTTGCGGCCGGACCACAGGCGAAAAAACCGCCGGACGGAAAACCCTTGCAGTGGGGACTGCTGCACAGGTTTTCCATAGAGCACCATTGTGCTCATTTTCGGCCGGTTTTTCAGGCGGTCTGAAAAACCGCCTGCAAAACCGGCCAAAAACCCGAGCCGTGGGGACATGCCCTTACAGTCATGAAAAAGACATTACAACCCTCTTTCTATGGTTTTACATATCATTACGTATTTTTTAAATTATCGGATCCTTAATACCTCTTAAAAAGAGGTAAATACAACCTGAAATGAACAATAGATTCCAACAGAAATGAAACCAAAATGGAAAATCCATGTGTGGAAACCTAAGTACACCCCATGAATTACTAGCTTTAGAACCACCTTTAACAGCAATAGCTTGTATAACTTTGTAAAGAATAGTGGTCCGGAACAATGTGAGGGACAATGTTGATTCAGTTCATTGATGGTTTGTGGCGGTTCGTTTATGCATGGCTCTCTAAAAGGGAACCTGTCATTTTGCTTGTGCTACCCTCAAATGTAACAGAACATAGTGACAAATATACTGTTTTCAGCGGTCTTTCACTTACTTCATAACTTACAGTAGGTATGGAGCATCTACTTCACAAATCTGGCAGCATCTTTCCAGCTGCAGAATTATTTTTGTTTAATAATGGCATTTAAATACAGATTTGTGAGCAGCAACAGCTGCTTCTTTAAGATAATTGCTGATGTCATTCCTTCCTGGCCTGATGGTAACACACACCTGAATGCTCCAGACCAGCAAACTGCCAAAGCTTCTGCTTTTATTGAGGGCATACACTTGTTGATATCTGATAAAGCAGTACAAGTGTACTTAATTTTACACATACTGGTTCTGTATTTTGGCCCAGTTTTTGTTAAATGAATAATTACATGGTGCATTATGTTATGTGTTTCTGCTCATCTGAGGCTGAATTTACCTACTTCTAAGACCTTTAAAGGACCAGATGTTTTTTCATTATGTCTTGATATGTAAAACCACAGAATTCAAAGACCGTGTACTTTCTTTTTCTCATAACGGTATGTTCTGTGTAGCCCAGCTGTTGCATAAAATTAGAAAAATGATTACACTTTCTTCCCATAGCAGTGCCTCTCTTGACCACAGGCTGTACCCTGCATCACAACTCAACTTCAAATACCCTGAATCCCCTTCAGACAGCCACCAAGTAAGTGATAAAATTCTGTCTGCTGGCACCATTAGGGGAAGTTCACCAAAGACAGATTTAGGCTCTGTCCACATGATGAGTATTTCAAGTTGGAATCCGCATGGAAATACTTGTCTAAAACCAAAACTAAATCATTCCCATTGACACCAATAAAAAAAATACACATAGTTCATACGGCGCATATATTGGTGGCCATTTTTTTGCCATTAAGTGTATGTTCACACGGCGTACTTTCGCCGCGAATTTGCACTCTAATATGGGCAAGACGCCCGCTTAAATTACGGTAATCCATAGCTCTCATAGAGAACTATGGATTATGTCCCCTTTCGTCGCTCGTACAATACGATCGTATTGCACGCGTGGGGAGATAAGTGACATACATGTCTATGGGGCCGACAGGGAGCACTGATCAGCGCGAGCTCCCGAAGCACACGATGTATTGGGGCGCATACATCGTGTGAACATAGCCTAAAACGTAAAACATGTTTATTCTTTGGTCATATTCCATGAAATAAACATATGAAAATTTACTGTTGATGTAAGTGGGAATTGATAAAAACCTCTTGTAAAAATGCACCCCAACTATTTGTATGTGGTTTTTAATGAAGGTCTGCTTCCAACACCAAATACAAATGAATGTGACTCATTTCTGACAGTAAACAACGGGTAAGAACAACGCCACTAAATCCACATGCAACAACATGTTAATACTCTCACATGTTAATACAACTTCATTTGAGCAAAACAAAGTTCGGAATGCAAGTTTCCTCTTATGGTGTCTAGAGACGGTCTAAAATTTGTATTTAACATTATTCTATAGTAAAACCAGTCACATTAAAATTGGAAAAGTCCTTCTGAAAATGCCCCATTTTTCTTGTAAAATTTTGAGTGGCATAGGTATAACTTCTCTTTGACACAGCTAAGTTAAATTTATTGACCAGTAAAATTTCTCCTCTCTTTGTTCTAGCGGTCACAACATTTTGAATTTTTCTTTAGCGTAGCTGTATATGACCTTGACTCCTAAGGGACAGTTAATCATTTTTAGAAGAATAATCTTAAAGTACCTGTGTTGTATTGAACAACTTTTATACAATTTTGGTGAAGAAGGGAAATGCAATTACTGGCCGTGTGGTTTTTATAAGTGAAACGTTCAACAAATTGTTTTACCTGTAGAAAAAAAATATGCCGAATAATGGTATAGCAAAACCATGGTGAATTATGTGCATGTTTTACTGTTCAGTAAGGCTATGTTCACACGGCTTAAAATTGGACGTATTTCAGTCCGTAATTACGCGCCGGAGTGCGCAAATTACGGCTGGAATACGTCCAAGTCATTACGGTAATCCATAGTTCTCTATGAGAACTGTGGATTACGTCTCCTCTCCCTGCTCGGCGAATCCGCCGCGGGGGGAGATAAGTGACATGTGAATTACCAGCGGCGTATACGCGCCGCTGGTAATGAAAGTCTATGGGCCGGCGAGGTGCCGGCCCCCAACTCCCGCCCCGCCCCCGTCCACACGGCGTAATTACGCCCTGCAAATACACCGTGTGAACATAGCCTAACTGTCCATGCAGCACCCTACTGTTACATGTTAAAGGGACACTACCATCAGAAAAAGTGTTTCTATACATTGACAGGTAGTATGTGACTATTAAATGAGTTAATTATGTTTTTTTTTAATTCAGTTCGTAAAGGTCCTCTCTGACTTTCCCCACCCAAGCTTTGATAGCATGGTCATGAAGATTACTTGATGATGCATTACTCCAACAGGTACTGGAGGATGGTGTATAATCTTTCTCTACCAGCACATCCCTCTCTTCTCTTCCACACAGACTGACGCAATACAGATTTCACTTCAACCAGCTTTAGGTCAGGCTGTGTTGAGGACAGGTGTTGCTTTAGGGCCCCATTCTAGCCCAAGTTACACCCTTTTGTAGCATCACCAGCTCAGTAGTCACACTGCCCCAAGCTGTGCATGTCCAAAACTGTGATGTCTTTTTTTCTACTTGGACAAGCACACTTTAGGGAAAATTGAAGAAAAACAGAGGATTTGGAGCAGTGTGTAAAAAAATAAGGTTTATACAGGCAGTCCCTGGGTTACGAACAGGATAGGGACTTAGGTTTGTTCTTAAGTTGAATTTGTATGCAAGTCCAAACAGGGGTATTTATTATATGTAATTACAGAACAAAAGAGTTTTTTTTTTTTAGTTTTGGATAGTGCAAGCAGGGAACGGTTTTTACATTTGTTTTGCTGTCTGTGCCTCTGTTAAGAAGATTTCACCTCAATTTCACCTCATGTGCTACTGTGGCATGCTGGAACTTGTCGTTCTCCAGCTACTATCTGCTGTGGAACATGGAACTACAAGTGCCAGCATGCCCCATAAGTCTCCGTTTGTAACTAGGGGACAGATGTAAGTTAGAGAGACTGCCTGTAATATGAAACAAGCAATCCATGAATTCTGAAACTAAAAGGGTTAAAAAAAATTAAAAGTACAATTGAATTAAAAGTGTAAAATATGATACAAAACTGTACAACAAAGATACCTTTCTGTAGAAGAATTGAGGTCTCCTCCATGACCAGATTCACTACATGGCTCGTGAGAAGCTTCATAGTGTTTAAAAAGTTCTTCAGCTGTTCCATGGGATTTCATACAGAGTGGACAAATAAAGCCCTAGAAAAAAGATAATGGTTTTTCATGACACAATCTTTAATTTGCATGAGTTCAAACAAAAATTAGGAGCAAGAAAAAAAATTGTAGAGGACCATCACCTTTAAAATAAAAATAATAATGATCAAGTAAAATAAATGTATATGTGTTTTATACACAGTCAAGTCGCATTATTATGACCACCAGCTAATATCCAGAGTAACTGAATTATGCAGCACAGTCAGCAGCTCAACAAGATGGCAGTGACTCAATAAGTTCCTGGTAGGTGTCTGAAGTCATGTTGACTACAGTGCTTCCCACAGATCCACAACGATCAAGATGGTCCCATAGATGCTTCATTGGGTTAAAGTCTGTGGAACCAGAGGGGGCCCTCTTCTTTCTTGGAAGTATTGGAAATTCCATTGGAATCAATGTTGAAAATATCTAGCTGTGGAACATTTCTCAATGTGTTTTTTGAAGATCATATCTGCTACAGGGAAGACATTCATCATGTATGTGTATATATGATTTGCAGAAATGGATTCATACCCAAACTGGTTGAGATTGCCATGACTGAAATACCCACCAAGCCAGCTCATGACACGTGACTTCCTTTATGAGCTGCCTATATCATAAGTAGGAAATGGTCATGACAATGTGTCTCAACTGTGTATAGATATATATAGATATGTATATAATTTATGTTATTTTTGGAGGGTTTGTTTTGTTTCATTGGTACTCAGTGCTTACACTTTACCATATTACCAGATGACAACGAGTCTGGACCAAGCAGACCATACATGTATATGAAGGGGATGGGAAGGAATAGTTATGGTATATGGGCGCTTTACAGAAAATGTTTAGCTGATTTTTTCTTTCCCTAGAGAATGAGGGGAAAAAAAGATGACTAAAATGGATCATGATTCACCTACTTAACAAGGACCGAAAAGTAAGATGTGTTTCACTTCCAACCCCTTTTTGGTCAGCGTAGTAAGCAAATAATGTGGCTAATGGAACGGTTACAACATGTTTAATTTCCCTCCTCAACAAGTTCAACATCTGAGCCACATTGTACAAAAGGAAGTTCTCATGAGTAACACACCAAGTAGTCATTTAGTAATTTAGCATTCACAGAATGATAAACAAGTATCATTCAAAAATGTACCTGGGAAAGTTCCATACGTATAGGCTGAAAAATAGACCTCTTTCATCTACTGTGTATGGCCCGCTTAATATACTGCCCTTTATAAGGAAGGTATACTACGCCTAAAGGTTCCTGGCAGCCAAAACTGTGTACAGGCTAATCATGCTTATGAAAGAATACAGCGAAGTAATAGTCCACTATATACAGAAGGAGGAGGTCAGGCTGCTGGGTATACTTCACTGCAGCTGAATGGGTAGTTCATGATCATGCGTAATCGCACCACAATCCACTGACATGGGACATCCTAGTTTCCCCCAGCCTTCAGTACAAACGAATATTCAGTGGATATAACTTTATAGCAATTTCTTCATTTATTCAGTATCAAAAAATAAGCAACTTAAAACCGTTACAGTAGGTTACATGCGTTTCAGTAGTAGAACGTATGTGGCCGATAGTCCTCATAAGTCCATCAGTAACATTTGCTTCCGTGCCTCCTCGGCATAGCGTCTCCAGCTAGGAGCGAGCACGTGGACAGGCGGGCATCCAACGCAAGTGCTTGAGAAAGGGGGAGTGATTCTCCCGAAACGTCGCGCGTTTGATGCCCGCCTGTCCACTTGCTCGCTCCTAGCTGGAGACGCTGGAGACGCTATGCCGAGGAGGCACGGAAGCAAATGTTACTGATGGACTTATGAGGACTATCGGCCACATACTTTCTGCTACTGAAACGCAAGTAACCTACTGTAACGGTTTTAAGTTGGTTATTTTTTGATACTGAATAAATGAAGAAATTGCTATAAAGTTATATCCACTGAATGTTCGTTTGTACTGAAGGCTACTGGGTATACACATAGACATAGCAGCTTGTCAGTCACCACAAACAGGGACATGGGCGTCAATCTCCTCATGTATACATCAGAACTAGGAGTTCTCCGTGTTCACTAATGTGAGCCAAATTTTTTCATGCCATTTTGGCCACTCTTAGGCAGGGAATACATTTAGGTAACAGATCGATGTAACCCATTAATGTATCATTAGGGGAGTAGGAATCGTGATCCATATATACAGTGAGTGCTGGCTGTATATACACACACATATAGGTCACCAAAGAAAAGTAGCACAATTGTGTTTTCTCCCCATTCCACCGACAAAATTTTTTTTAAAGTTTCTTATTACATTACTCTTTGTATTACATGTAAGCATTGAAAAAAATACAACTCATTCCACAAAAAAATAATTTAATGGTAAAATTAAAAAAGTTTTGGTTCTTGGATAGCAGGGGTAAAAAAAAAAAATAAAAAAATAAAAAAAAATTGAAAAGTATTCCAACCATGCACTTTGATGGTAAATCAATAAAATATGCCATCCAAGTGTGATAACTGTGGATCCCACCTTTGGAACCAACACCTATCTCGCAAAGGGGCCTGAAGGAAATGGCCCAGAATGGAAAGGTTTTGAATCTGCATGTCCATGTCCATTCACTGAATCAGAATCTGCTCTGATAGAAATTGGGGTAAACTGCTTCTGCACAATTAAAATCCCATTTGAAAAAGGCAGAGGTGAACCTAGCCAAGAGGTACTGTATTAGCTGCTGACGTTATATTTAGTAGGTCATTAAAGTGTTGTTTTAAGTGCACCTTTAGGCCGTATTTACATGGCAGAGTGTAAAATATTGGCCGGATTCTAATTAGAATCCAAACAGTATTTTACAGTCTGTTTTTGTTTTTTGCCGTGGCTTTTTACCAGTGTTTTTGGATTTCGGGTGCACCCCACCATAGAACAGTACTGTAATCCACCATTTTTAGGAAGATTATAGAACATGTTCTTATTTTTTGGTTGGATTTCAGAAAATCCAAGCTGTGTAGACTACAGCTCGGATTTTCTATTGAGGTCTATGGGGATGGTTGACAGTCGGATTTTTGCAGACTCTAAATACTGAATCCTCTTTAAAATCCGACTTTAAACCAGTTCTGTGGAGACACAGCCTTAGTTTTAGGGTATGTTCACATGGTGTTTTGGGTACGTGTGACCATACGCTTTTGGTTGCGTGTTTGGGTCTGTCTAGGCTCCGTGTTACAAGCGTTTTTTAGATCCGTCTCGGGGACCGACAGGACGGACCCAGAGACGGATCTAAACAATTAGCAGTGACTTTATCACTGCGAGCTATGAGGAAAATGCAGCGGCGTTCACATGAGAGATCGCCGCTGCGTGTTCCCCTCCTGCCGGTCGGCTCCGTCTTTGAAAGAATTGACATGCAATTATTTCAAAGACGGACCCGAGCTGCGATATGGAAACACGCAGCGGCGATCTCTCATGTGAACGCCGCTGCGTCTTCCTCATTGCTGGCAGTGATAATCTCACTGCTAATTGTTTAGATCCGTCTCTGGGTCCGTCCTGTCGGTCCCCGAGACGGATCTAAAAAATGCTTGTAACACAGAGTGAAAACTCTGTGTGAACAAGCCCTAACAATGGGAAGTGTGTTTTACACTGCTCGCAATGTAAACACGTATCGGTGTGATGTGACATGAGTGATCACTGACGCATGTTTCATTGAGTCTTTCGGATCCGTTCTAAGAATTTTACATGTCAATTCTTGGTCCGAAAGACGGAGCAGAAGCCCTATAATAAACTATAGACTGTGATCCTGCTGCATCCAACATGGATCCAAACATGAAGCTGCGTGTTGGATCCGATCGACACTACGTTTTTGGATGCGATTTTCGGACCCAACACGGACCCGAAATTGTATCCAAAATGCAGTGTGAACATACCCCTATATTAGGACTTTGTTAGTGGCTCACAAAACAACTAGAAGCCAGTACAGGTCCAGACTCTCTAGCCCCAGGCAATCAGCTGATATCCAAAGGGGAAGCCGTATCTGTAGCATCAAAAGGTGGCCAAATAAATGAACAGCTGGGCCAAGTCCACCAGCCAAAGGCGTATGGACAGAGGTTGTATACATGCGATAAAAACTTCAAGGTGATTCTGAATATACTCATTACACAAGTATAGGTTTATTACTTTATTTGAAGGACCCCTCCAGTTTTTTTTCCTTACTACTTCAGGTACACTGTGCTGCCAGTAACTTTGCTTACCTGCAGCTGCATACAAGATTTCTGGCTGATGTAACAGTCTGTTAGGTCACATGACCTGCCCTCTGATTTGCTAAAAAACAGTGAACTTTTAATGCTAATTGCTTTCGCCACTGACTTTGAACCTGCCATAGGAATGCATAGAGAGATTCACTTCTGGGTCACACAACAATGCTGCGTGTTCCAGCAACTCAGAGAACAGGTCATATGACAGTGGCAGCAGTGAGAAATCCTGTATGCAATTAGAGGTAAGTACAAACAATAGTTCTGCTATGTATATAGAAGCAACTTTTAAATGAACTAAAGGGAAAAAAAAAAATAAAAAACCTTAAAGGGGTTTTGCCAAGAAGTGAGTTCCTTACCTAACAGGCTGATACTCCCTCTTGAGGCTTGAAAAAAGGGGCGTTGTGTTTCTGTGTTTAAAAAAACAAGTACCTCCTCTGTGATGTCATTGCACCACCTCCCATGCACACTCCTGATACTCAGTCTCTGTAGTTGACTAAACATTGTTTGGCTAATCCACAGAGGATAAATGTATTGTGCACAAGCTATATGTGATTTGTTTCTCCCTCTTATCTGCTCAGGAGAGAAGATAAGCTCCTAGCAGGCAGCTTCTTTCATTTGTTCACAAACTGATGCAGGGGGAGGGGGGCTGAGCAGGGAGTATCTGCATGTTTACTCAGATAAACCAGTGGATTCTCTATACAAAAGACACAGGATCTTTTCGCCCCAGTCCCTTCAAAGCTTGTTCATGTTCCCTGCCATCAGATAAGAAGTGCAAACAACGCAAGCGCGGCCAGATCAGCTCCTGGTCGTGTCTAATGTAAACTGTCAGGCTTTAGATCTCAGAGACTTCACTTTTTTAATGACATATATTTAGAAAAGTGATTAAATACCCATTTTGGAGGATCCAACTTCAATATTAGATTGCGGCAAAACCCCTTTAAGTGTTCCTTTAACGAATTAAAAACCACAGATTTTAAAAAATCTAAACCACCATTTAATTTTGTTGTTAACCAAGGCAAAACCACAACGTTCCTTGTGCTAAAACGGTGTCTCAGAAGAAATGATAAGCATGCAGCACTCAGAGGCATGACTGAATATCAAAGTAGATGCATTTAATTGGCCATGAAAGTCAATTATTCACAGAATGTATGCATGTAAAACACATTATTGCTATGATACTGCATTAGAATCTTGGAAACCAAACTGTGCTGCTTATGCCTAAAACCGGCTTAGTAATATTCCAGGGAACTGTGCCAGAGGACAAACTAAGATTTCTAGAAAAAATCCTACAGTACTGTAAATGCAACTTGCATATTATTTATTTTAGAGCGTCATTGATTCCAAGGCGCTGTGCATTCCAGGAGGGTTACATACATAACCTATACCAAGTACAATGGTGACAATAAATGACTAACTGGTACAGAGGAAGAGAGGACCCTGTCTGGGAGGGATTACCATCTACGAGTAGGGAGTTAATGGACAATAAATGAAATAATCCCAATATACAGCACATGCTTTCCTCATGGGTTAAAATACTATTTTGTGCTACTTTCCTACAGAACTGACTTCTAGGCACAGTTTGAACTACTTTTGCTTCACATTCACATTGAGGTGACAGGTCTTCATCTCAGGAAAAGGAATGGTAGTCGTTGGTTACAACATTAAAAAAAATGTCAAGCGTGCTTTGGTTTACAGGCTAACTGATTACAGAACTCTATTATATGCCATTACCTAACATAAGGTTAAAGGGAACCTGTCACATAGTATACTCCCCCCTTGCCGAGGACAGTACAAGCTAGTGTCAGACCTGCTGTTTCCAGCGCTGTGTCCCTTATTCTGTAAGATGCTGTAGCTTTAGAGTATTTACTGCTGAAATCTGCAGTTTGCAGCATGTTCTGTCAGAAAGGAGTCCTTCTTATTCATGAGCAGGTGTTGGCTCTGCCACCCACATATAGTCATTTCTACTTACTCAAAGTACTAGGTTGAATCAGCTGTAAGTGGATCGGGCTAACACCTTCTCATAAATAAGCTGGGCTCTTCTATGACAGAACAGGCTGCAAACAGATTTGAGCATTAAATGCTCTGAAACTACAGCATCTTACAGAATAAGGGCATGTCCCCACAGTTTTTGTGGCCGTACACACAGCCGCAGGGGGGCGGCTCTTCTCCGCTGTTTGAGGAGAAAAGCCCTCACCTTTCGCATTGACCTGTTCATGTTCCGCCCGAAAACCAGGCAGAAGAATGTTCATGTTCAATGTTTTTCGTACCGTCCGACAGAATATCCGTGCAGTGAGGACCACTGCTCGGATTTTCCATAGAGGTCCGTTCTAAAGTTTGACAAACGGCTTACAAAATCGAAAACCGTCTGTAAAACCGGTTCAGAAACCGGCCGTGGTGACATGCCCTAAAGGACACAGCGCTGGAAAGAGCATGTCTGTCACTAGCTTGTGCTGTCCTCAGCAAGGGGGGCAAAAACTATGTGACAGGTCCTCTTTAACCTAACCAGTCCCCATAAAGTGTGAGCAGGGCAGGACACTTACAACACTTAGCATCCAAGGCTCTAATGCAAATTTGGACAGATTTGTCTGGAAAAATAGAACTGCATGCAGAGGTACTTTTTCTATCTATAGGACAGACACTACGGAGTGCAAGAAATAATCTTTAAGATTGTTGTGGATGTACTGATCATTTTTGGGGGATTGTTTGCATGGGGAAGTGGCAGCCTCCATCATGGTCGTGCACTCCACCCACATAGACTGTTATGAAGAATATAGCTGGGATCTTCATGCCCTGAAAGTATTGAGACCTGAGAAGGCGAAGTGAGAATGCTATAGTGTAGGTCCCCATCTGAACCGAGGTCACCTTGTCCAGTTTTGACAAAATATGTGCGCTAAGAGCCTCAAATTTTCACGTATGCAAAAGTAGCAGAAATGCATTTTGATATAGTTCATTTACTTATTGTTTGACTGTCTCTTAGCGTGTGTAGAGTGCTGCTGGTACGTTTTTGTGTTTGCATTATTTGCAGCCACGTCAGTGTGCATCTACATTATTTTCTTTAAGACTTTTTTGGATGTGCTGATCAATTTTTGTTTTGAATGTGGTTTCTTCAGGCATCAGAACTAGCACGGTCACGTTTTCAAATCTTGCTGTACTGATATAAGGTCTACAGTAATAATAATAATAATAATCTTTATTTATATAGCGCCAACATATTCCACAGCACTTTACAATATAGAGGTAATAAGCACAGACAAACCAGACATTACATTAACACCTCAGTTACAAGTGCTGATCATTAAAAAACAGACTGAATTCTATCAGAGCAATAAAAACATCCGCATTTAAGAGCTCATAGCTATGATTAAAGGGGTTTTACCAACTGCCTGGTTATTTCCAATTAAAACTACTTCTTGGTATGTCCAGCGATGAATACGCTCCACAAAACATTAGATTGATGAGTAATTAACCTACTTCTATATTCGTTATAATTTTCCACCTCCTTGCCAGGAGCTGGTAGTTGTGGATACTACTGCTGTGGACCCCACCATCTGGTTCTCTCCTTTTTATGAAGCTCTACGGAGGGTTGTGCCTTCTCTGCACAACTTCTAAAGGTTAGTATACAGTGATGTATATACTACATTCTGCTTGAAGTCGCTTTTATTGCGCTAGGGTGCACTGTATGGCCGTGTTCACACGGCTTATTCCCGACGGATTTGTGCGCCGTATTGAGCTCACAAATCCGCCGTGAATAAGGGGCGGGACGGGGGCGGGGCCAGAGCGCGGCGGGGCGCCGCTCCCGGCCCCATAGACAATGCATTGTTTACGGCGCGTCCGCGCCCTAAATAATGTGCATGTCACTTTCTCCCCCTGCGGCGGATTCGCCGAGCGGGAAGGAGCGACGGAATCCACTGCTCTCTATGAGAGCAGTGGATTACCGTAATGACTCCGACGGATTGGCGCCGTACTGTAGCGCAAATCCAGCGCGGAATACGGCGCCAATCCGTGCCCAAATAAGCCGTGTGAACGAGGCCTATCTCTGCTTCTTTCCTCTTTTTATGCAATAGGAAAGCCGTTACTCCACACTGTTCTGCAACAAGTACATCTGGTCTTGCAAAAAAACAAGCCCTCATTTATCGATGTAGATAAAAAAATAATAAATAAAAATAAGAAAGTTATGCCTCATGAAGGGTAGGAAAGAAAAAACAAATGCAACTAAAACAAAAATTGTTGATTGTTGGTGGGAAAGGGTTAAAGCTAATCAATGAGCAGGGAATGCCCCTTTAAGGACTCACTGATGTTTAAAACGCGTTAGTTGTTGCCTATATGCAGGATAAATTTTTATATGCAAAGGTTTTTATTACTGTGATGGCATACACTGCGTCACTTCTATGATCCTTTCTTGTAACTGAGCTGCTGGTCTGAAGGTCGTTGTTTACTGTGGGCTATTTTCGTCGATGAAAGAACCTCCTGACTCGCGCACCTATACCAGGTGAGCAGGACTTTTCTTTCTTATAAAGTGATGCGAGGTCTCTGCTTTCATTTAAGCTGAATGCTAAAATTAGAAATCTGCTTCAGACTTCGATCGGGCCAATTCGACCCAACCTAAATGTATCCACAGAAAACAGGAAAATCGGGCAACAGAACAGCAGCTTGCCAATCAGAAAGGAAAAAGGAAGTGTATCATTATGCCAATTGATTGCACAATTTTCCAATGATTTCTGGCAAAATTTGGGCCAGGATAAATAGGCCCGAAGTGAATTCAATGCGCAACACTGCCACTTACATAAAGAATGCACACAAAATATTGCAGAAATTCTTATGTTCATCTCCTCATTTATTGGATTCTATTATGTGTTGCAGACACAAGATATATAGAGAAATGTTCTAATTGTGCCCCAGGAGATCCTCCATGCCCCTTTGCTCCTCACAATACTGTGTCTGGCACAACTGTACTTTGTAATCGGATAAAAAGATCATGAAACCTGTACTCTCAACTGAGGTCAAGCAGAAAATGGAATACTCTAGTAGGAGATTAACTTGTTGAACTACCGTATTTTTCGGACTATAAGACACCACCCAGCTTTTCTGACATTAGGCGCGCCTAAGGCCCCGTTCACACGGCTTATTCACGCCGGATTTGCGAGCCGGATTGCGCTCGCAATTCCGGCGTGAATAAGGGGCGGGGGCGCGGCGGGGGAGCAGCCCGCCGGCCCCATAGACAATGCATTATCTACGGCGCGTCCGCGCCGTAAATAATGTGCATGTCACTTTCTCCCCCCGCGGCGGATTCGCCGAGCGGGGAGGAGCGACGGAATCCACTGTTCTCTATGAGAGCAGTGGATTACCGTAATTACTCCGACGGATTGGCGCCGTACTGCAGCGCAAATCCGGCGCGGAGTACGGCGCCAATCCGCGGACAAATAAGCCGTGTGAACACGGCCTAATAGTCCGCCGTGTCTTAAAGTCTGAAAAATACGGTATGTTCTTCACTAGATCTTCTTCAGGAACATACAGAAAATCCTGCAGACTGGCAAAGGCAAAATGATTTGTTGTTTAACAACATGTAGTTTTAGGTTAGTGACCCTTTAAAATTGTATATCGATAGTTTAATGTGTATGGCCATAGTTGACCTTAGCATATACAGTCAAAAGAAGATCAGCCTTGCTGATGTCCTTGTGGAAAATGTGTGTGGCAGCCACTCTCCTTCACCCCACAAACAAAGGAAAATAATATGGAAATTGAGAGTATCAAAATGAGAGGGGGATCAGTGTGTCAACTCAACTATTTCAGGGGAAATCGGCGACACAAAACCTATTTAGCCAAATAAACGTTAAAAAAAAAGAGAAATTTATAACGTCAAATTGTAATGTAAAGTGACAACATGGATATATGGCAAAAAGAAAAGAATATTCACTAATCATAAATAGCAGGTAATAACCAAAGAAAACATTTTATTAGAAGACCTGTTCAGACATTAGTTACGATACTCAGCAATGCAACAGAGTAGGAAATTATCTGCCAACATACGCTCCTCAACATTGAGCCTGCAACACCAAGAGACAAAAGTCTTGGAATTCTGGAAACAACAGAATCAATAGACAAGACATGATCTGCAAAAGAATGGACATTTTTCACAATAACTCCTGGGACACTTCGTAGAAGCCACCCCAAACCATAAACCCAAGAGAAGGACCAGTATGATGTCATCTTGTGAAGGTCTCTTCATGGTTGGCCACGTGGTGTTCATACCAATCTCCGGTTACAACGGTGTACAACACAAAAGCATGACTGTTCGTTGAAGAGGACAGACCTCCATTACAGCCTCCTGTAGCTGGACGTCTGGATCATAGTCCAGTGTCATGCAATACCTTTTGATGCATTGTGTTAATGCCAATTGTCACCCCAGGCTTGGGATGTGATGTCCACCTGCAGTACTAATGGACCACTGTGTGCCATTCTTCCAATTTTGGTGACGATGGGGAAGATGTGAAGGCTATGGTCAAGGAAGCTCTCACCTCGAACCTCTCCTGCTACTCTGGAGTATTATAGTCTGCTTGTATAGGAGTAGGCGGTGTTCCTCGGGGGACACACTGTGAATGAGCCTTCCTATCCGGATGGTGGTCGAGGTGTCTTTGGTGTTGTTAGGAGAATAACAGACAGAAGGCAAAGTGGTGCAGTGCAAATAGTTCTTTTACTGCACGAAAGTCATTATAACCTAAAAACAATCCTTTCAGGAATACGCTTTACAGTCCCCATATGTAAAGCTTGTAGCAGGGGTGGCACTAAATCTAGAATCCAGACTTTGAACTGGTTTACATTTTCCGCAGGAGCTTTCTTGCTCGCATCAAGACTAGTAGGTTTAGCTAAGCCGGAGGCTGCTAGACATCAACTGACTATGAGGTTTAGTCTTCACGTACTTCCTCCTCACATACTTCCACTATACAGGACTCCACTCTAGGGGCTGCCAGGTCTTCCCCTTCCTAAATGTCTCTGACCTACTTGCTTAAATTTGGGCCGAAGAGTAATAGACACGGTCTCTGAACTCTAGTCGGCATAAGTCCAGGGCTTCAAACACTTGGTTGAGCAACTGAACAACGGACTAAAAACTAAGGGCCACATATATGAAAACTGTTTAGGTCTAAAACTCACTTTTTTGCCCATAGGTTACTATGGGCAAAAAAGTGAGTTTTAGACCTAAACAGTTTTCATACATGTGGCCCTAAGTCTCCTCCCCCCATATGGGTATCTACATTTATATCCTCAGGCCACACCCTGAGGATATGCCCATGTCCACTCCTGTACACTATACAATCAGACGATCCATCCATGCAGAGGTTCGCCTCTACACACTTCACCCAACCACCAGGACACACAACATTGAACGGTGCCGACACCTCAGCCTACCGGCGTAGTGATCTGCCGAGGTCTCTCGGTTCGAGGATTCTATCCCTCTCAGTTTGCCACAGGTGGAGAATCGCACAATCATCCCACACCACCGGAGACGACATTTGAGGATTCATGTGCTTTAAATCTTTGCTTTCAATTTGGCTTTCATGCCCCCTTCTCCACATGCCAATGACTGAAGAAAGGTGCTTGAAAATGTGATAATTTGCAGATCTTAGTTGGCTCTTACTTAAGGAGCACACTATAACTAGAAGTCTATTGACTTAAAAAGCGCCAGTGAGATCCTTGCAGCCATGATACTCTCTTTTTATTACATTTTAAACGGATATGAATAAAATGTCTTGAATTTAAAAATGTTTCCAGATGCTGAATTTTCATGCACAAAGATCTCAGAGACACCTGTCACTTACCTGATATGCCTAACCTTATAGTCTGTTTTTCCTGGTGTTGCATTTTCAATTTTAAGGAGTGTATTGAGAGGAGAAAAAGAGCAATAGACAACCCTCCAAAGAATAATATGGTATGAGATGCAAAACTGCGACATGCGAACCCAGAGAAATTGGATATGCTTTCAGAATATTATAGGGCCAAAGCTTATGTTTTCTGAGGAGATTTAATTTAATGACAGCAGAACCAAAGTCACCAAAAGCAAAAAAGCTGGGTTACATAAATGACAAAATACTGGGACCCACAGTTGCATCACGAAGGTCACTGGTTGGTTTGGGGTTCTCCTTTTTCCCCGATTCCAAAAGCTGCTCGGTAATGCCAGAAAGGGTCGGGAAAGCACTGATAAACATGTTCATGGCATACGGAAGTTTGAACCCCTGCGGGAATGAAAAAAAAAAAAAACTCCATACCATGTTGTAAATGGTTTAAACTTTTTAGAGGGACCCTGCTTTATAATATGGGCATATATTAGCACAAAGAAGAAAAAGGGGTTTCCCACGGAACCCCCAAAAAAACGGGAAAAGGTTTTTGGAAAGAAAAAAATAAATTCACAAATAAATGACTTATGAACCTTCAGTATAAAAACTGGACAAATATGTACTACATAGATGAGTCAGACTTTTATGGAGACTGTTAAATAAAATGCCTGGCTATAACAAGCCATATACTTGTGATCTTTTTTCCATAAAGACAAAATTTTCACCAGCCTTGCTCCCTTGGGCCCAGCTTTTTTATTTATGATGTGAGATATGGTTAGTATTTCCGGGGGAAAACATTCCCCTTTGGATACAAAATTTTCAGCCAACTTTTGGGTTTATATTTTTTGGGAAAGTGTCCCGTAATGGGGGACTTTTTGGGGCTACAAATATTATCAATAGCACTTAGCTGGCATACCTAAGGACACAGGCAGATATTGGTCAGCAGTAAGTCTTTAGAATAAATAGCATTTTCATCCATGAATACAATCTGGTCAGACTGACTACATACAGCTCCCACTAATGACTGGTCAAGTCACTATAGCCTTTGACAATCTCGTCTGAATTAAAAGTTATGATCCAATTAAGTCAGTGAATATTTCGTTTTTCAAATAAAATTAGATTAAATGAGCAAAAAACCCCAAATTTCCCACCCTCGGGAAAGCCGGGAGCGTTTTCCTAAAGTTTTTTTAGCCTGTATTTTTATCCCAGAAAGGATACGTATCAAGCGAAAACCAATTTTGGATTTATTTTAAACCTCAAAATTTACTTCATTGTTAACCGTGTTTCCAGGAGTTGAAAGTTTGATTCAGTTTTCAGAATTCTGAGCTCCCACTCTCCCAGGAGTCTAAAATGAAGAAGAAATGAAAAAATTCTAAATTATTAAATTTGAAAGGAGCAAATTAGGACTTTTTTCATTAAATGATCCATAAAACAGGAAAAGAGCTAACCCGAAAGAGACTAAATTATAAATAGTAGTAAATTAGAAGTCAGAGACCATCCAATCATCTATTTAAAAATAGGTCCCTCAACCTTCTTCGGGTTTTCAAGTCCGAAAATACACTGTGTCCCTTTTAAAAAGGGGGCCAAAAATTATTTTACAAGGGTCATTTACCATCTGACATATCCATAAAAAAAATTACATTGGTGCACCCATTTTCCAAAAAAGGGGGCAAACAACCCCAATCAGTAGCAATTTACAAGCACTAAAAAACAAAATAAAATTTAAATTTTTGGAAAAGCTTTTCTGTATTTTTATTCACTTTTTTGGGATCAAAACTGCATAACCCCATCTCCCAAATTGGGGACAAGGCGACCTAAAATACAGGGGGAGAAAAAACGAAAAATTTTCCCCTTTTTTTTGGTGTTTGTTAGGACCTCCACATTTCGGGGAGAAAGTTTTCCATTTACAAGCAACTCTGAAATTGGATTTAAAAATCGTGAGATTTCCCTGAAAAGGACAGTATCTTATTTTAAAATTTTTTTCCCCCCTTAAAGGAAAGCACTAGGTTTTTTTTCCAGGGGATGTCTTAATTTTAAAAACAATCTTGAAAAAGGGAATTTTTTAAATTATTGTTAGAAAAAAAAATCAAAATTTGATTAACCCTTTTAAGGGCCCCGCGAAACCGCCTTTTGACGGCGGGTTTTTCAGGTCGTTTGGGTCTGCAGCAACATTTTTTGGGACTTCGTTTGCGGGACTGGGAGTTTGCGGCCCCCGGCGCCGCCCTGAAACTACACAGCCCTGTTTCCCGAGCATCCCCTGCGAGCACCGGGGGAGCGGAGGAAACCCTCCGCAACCCGTTGAAAAAAAACCCTTTTTTTTGCGGGGGTGCTTACCGCACCCCAAAAAAAAGGGTTTTCCCCTTCTCTGTGGGGGGAACGGAACCCCCGGGTGACCCGACAGACCCCGGGGAAATTTGGTGCACAGTAAAGCCCGGGGGACCTAAAATTACCCCCAGGGCTGTCTGGAAATGAACCCGGGTTTGACCAGGACGCACGGGGTGTTTGCCTTAATCACCCCTGTGTAAAAAATGAACAGATTAATAATAAATAATAAAAATTTATTAATTTTATTTCTAAAAGCCCCAACTTTACCCCGCAGATTTTTAAAAATTTTAAGGGGTTTAAAAAAACAGTCTTTAAACACTTTAAAAAAGTACTTACAAATGAGACCCCAAGGGTGTGGGGGCCCCTCCCTCTTTTGAAAGTTTTAAAATCTATTGGGGTGTATGGGTGAAACATACGGTAAGAAGTGCCTATTTTTACAATGGCCCGGGCTATTTTTTCATAAATAGGGGGGTTTACATGAAAAATGGTTTGAACCTGCCCCCCCAACTTTTAATCTATATACAGAAAATGCCTTTGAGTCCCCAAGCGGAAGGGGGGGAAGGGAAGTGACGGGGGAGAAATTTAAGGGGTTTGGTTGTTTTTCCACAGTAAAGAAAGGGCCGGGTTTTGGAGATATTCTTGGGGTTTCAGGTGCCCGGAGCGGGCAAGGGTTTTGGATTTATGGGGTGAAGGTCAGATCAAAAACTAATAAAACCCCCCAAACCCGGGCCTGTTTGCCTAGGAAAAATGGTGGTTTCCACATACAGAAACAGAAATACCCAGGGGGGGTTGGTTATAGATGGGGGAAAGACAAAAGTTCGTCTTAGTGGGGTTTTTATTTTCCAAAAGGGGAAGAGGACTGATGTCAGGGGGAACGAACAGCATCACTGGGTTTTGTAGCAAGGCTGGAGTGATTTAAACGGGAGGAGGTTTTTTAAAATTGGGTGTCATCCCCATAAGTTTGGTACTGGAAGCCAATCTACTGAGGGTTTTTCCCAAATGGGGTTTGTTTTCAATAAAAAAAGGGGAAGAGGACCTAAAAACTGATCCCTGGGGAACTCCAACAGCAAGAGGAGGGGGGATTTTCAAACCAAAAAAATGAAAACCTTTGAAGGATTCGGGTCAGAGAGGAAAGGAACAGAACCCAAGAGAGAGCATTTGTCCGGGGAGGCACTGGTGGATCGGGCTGTGAGGAGAAGGGGTTGGGTGATGACAGTGTCAAATCTGCTGAGAAAACCCAACAGAGAAGCAACAATGAGTAGTTACCCTGAGTTTTGCTGTTAGGAGGGTCTTTTTGGGGACTTTAACAAAGGCATTTTCCCCCGTGGAGTGTGGGGTGCGGAAACCTGATTGAAGGGGTCAATAAAAAGGAAAGCAGAGAGATAGCGGATTGGGCGGAGAGACCAAGCGTTCCGGGAGTTTAAGAGATAAAGGGCTTGGTTAGAGATGGTGGGTGTTATCGCAAAAGGGAGGGGTTTTCCCAGAGGGGGGGCTTTTTTAGAAAAGGGGGTTATAAATGGGGGTGTTTAAAGGAAAGAGGGAAAGAAAAAAGTGGAGGGGAGAGAGGTTCCCAGATAAAAGAAATGGTGTTGGGACAGGGGGAAAAAGAAATAAAACGGGGACGGGGTGGGAGGGAATGGTTTTCAGTGGGGAAGGGGTGGGACGAGCGGGACAAAAACCCGGTAATTCCTCTGTCTCGGGTAAAGGGCGGCGGTAGTTTAAGGCTGCGGGGGGGGACAGGTTTGGGAAATTATTTGGGGATTGTGATGTGATGTTTTGCCGGATTTTTTTAAATTTTTTGGTTCTTTAAGTGAGTGGCCAGGGGCCCTTTAGAAAAGAGGTCAGTGGGCCCGGGGGCCTGGGGCTTTGGGGCCCTTTGGAGGGAGTGGAAAGGGGGTTCCCAAAAAGGGGTTTGGGTTTTTGTGTAGTGTGGAGATGGGGGGAGGTTTAAATATTTTTTGGTTTTGGCGAAGTGAAGGGCATGTGATAAGTCCTGAGGGATGAATTTTTGTGGAAAAAAGTCTGCAGGGAGCTTTGAAATTTCCCCAGCCCTCAGGGACAAACCCGGGGAAAATCGCTGGGGAAAACGAGTTGGGTGTTTTGCCCCAAAGGCTGCGGGGGTTTACTCTGGTGGTGGGGGTTTGTGAGGGTGCCAAAAAGTCCAGGGTGGGTTTTGAGAGGGTTTTATTGTAAAAGTTTGACCCGCCGGTCTGGACAGGAAGAGGGAGGGGATTGGGGGGCCCGTGAGGACTGTTTTGGTGTCCGTGAGTTCCTGGTATTAATGGGAGCGGATTTTCTGTAGGATGATGGGCAGGTTTTGTCCCGAGAAAGGCTGAGAATTTTGATAATGGGGGAAGGGGATAAGAATTTTGGAAGAGGAGCATAAAAAAGAAATTTGTGAAGTTTTGAAATTTAGGAAAATGACAGAAAACCCGATCCAGAGAGTTTCCCATTCCCCTTTGGGTTGGGGGGTCAGTAAAAATGAGAGGGCCCCCGAGGGGGAGGTTAAAGGGAAAAAAACTTTGAGGCAAGGGGGAAAGGGGACTTTGGGGTTTATCAAGGGGGTTTTTGAAATCACCCCTGATGGGGAGTGGCATTTCAGGGAAAAGAGGAAAATGGGGAGCCAGGCGGCAAAATAAACCCGAAAATGGGGGGGAGAGCCGGGGGGTTTTGTAGACAACTGCGACTTGAAAGGAAAATTTGGGATGAAAGAGTCGGGGGGGTTTGGGCCTCAAAGGGGGGGAAATTTAGGGAGGGGCAAGGGGGGGACCTGGTAAGTGGGGAGTTTGGGGAGAGAAGATGCCAAATCCTCCACCCCCGCCTGTTCTCAGGGCTGGGGTTTGGGTTTAAGGGGAAAACCCCCATATTTAGGCGGGAAAGGGAAGCAGTGGGCAGATTGCTGGAGCCATGTTTCTGTTTAGGGCCACAGGTTGAGGGGGTTTGGGGAAAAAAGGGCATGAAACAGTGAGTTTGTTGCAGAACCCGGGTCGGGGGTTCCAAAAGAGCACCTTTTAAAAAGGGGCCCGAAAAAGAATACCCGCGAAAGGCCCAAAAAGGTTAGCAGGGTTTCTATGGGGGGCTGAGGAGGGGGGTGGGATGAAAACAGTTTAAAAGGAAAGGGTTTGGGCCCCGGGGGTTTGGGAGAATTTCCCTGCAGCGAGAAGCAGGGGAATGATAAGAGAACCAAACGAGGGGGCAGTGATTAATATCGCTAAAAAATTTCTAAGTGTTTAAAAAAAAAAAAAAAAAAAAAAAAAAAAATAAAAAAGTTCTCCCTTCCCTTGGGGAAAAAAAAAAAAAGTAATTAAAAAAAACAAAAAAAAAATAAAAAAAAAAACAAAAATAAAAAAATTTTAAGGCTAGGTTTACAAGGTTTTATTTGCGGGGTAAATTTCGGCCCGGAAAATTTCGCCGTTGGGCCCGGGGGGGGGGGGAGCCCGGGGGGGCCCGGCAACCCCCTTCCGGCCCATAGACATTAATTTTCCACCGGCGCCAATACGCCCGGGTGGTTTAAATTTACATGGGCCCAAAAAAACTCCCCCCCCCGGGATATTCACCACAGGGAAAAGGAAAAAAACCAAAATAACCCCAGTACACAAATATTCCAAAAATTTTATGTGCAAAGTTTTTGAAGACTCAGATCACCCTTTACAAAAACACTAAGCCTCCCCTTCCCCCCGCACCCAAATTTGGTTTCTTCCACTTCCTTCTTGTAGGATCGGGTGGGGCTTATAAAGTGAAAGCAAAAGCCTTTTCCCTGTGGAATTTCTTTAGGTTTTAAATTCCCTTGGGATGGCTAAAGACAAAAAATTTTTAAAAAAGTCTTAAAAATTTCTTTCCCCTTTTTTTGTGATTTTTTTTTAATTTGGGTTTTGGTTTAAAGGGGTCTTGTAGCAAGGGATTTTCCCTTTGGTTTTTATTTTCAATTTGGCCCTTAAAAATTCCCAAGCTTGAAAAAAATTGTACTAGGTCTTATTTTCGGGGAAACGCAGCAATAAAAAAAATCTCCTGCAGTCATGTCAGTGTGTCAGGATCAGCTAGGAATAGCAGAGCTAGTATGTCAATCACTGCTACAGACCCAAACCCAGCCCTGACCAAAGGGAAACGCGGTTTTAAAGTGGGTGTGGGGAAATTTTGAAAACCCCGCATGAGGAAACAACCCCTTTTTAACTGAATAAACTCCAAGTTTACTAAACTTTCCCAAAAAAACTATGGGGGGACATGTATGATTTGAATTTGGGAAAAATTTTTTTTTTTACTTGACGCCGGCCCCTTTTCCGTTTAAAAAAGATATAAAAAGTGTTTGAATACCCACAAATGTGAAAAATTTTTGGCGTTTTACATAGGCTTTAAAGCGCCCAAAAATTTTTTTGGGGGAAAAAGTGAAAAGCGCCAAACTTGGCGCATTAAGGGTCTAAGTAATGCGCCAAAAAACTTAGTAATTTTTCACCTCAAAATCTCTTAAAATTTAGCAAATTTAAAAAATTTAAAGGGGCGACAAAATATTTAAAACGAATGAAAAATTTTTTTTTTTTAAATTGGCGCCACAGTTCTAGAAGCTATAGAAAAAGTGGGAAAAAACGAAGAAATTTTTGGGGGATTACATAAAAGCTTTGTACCCCTAAGTTTGGCCCAAATTAAAAATCAAAGGCCCATACAAATTTGGGGGAATTAAGCTCATTTAATTCCCCAAAAAAAACCGTATTTTTACACTCTTCTATATCAAATTTTGAATGTGGTAGCGGGCCAAATTTAAAAAAAAAAAAACGCATTTAAAATTTTTACACCTGTCGCCCTATAAAATTTAAATCTTTCCATTTCCTCTGCTCTAAAAAACCTCTCGTCTGCCCGAACAGATAAAAAATTTTCAAAAATGTGGGCTGGTTCCCTCTTTAAAAGGGGTGTTATCGGTTTTAGCTGCTCGTGCTGGGTTTAGCCCAATTTTTCCCCCGATTTAGTTTTTAAAACCAGGGGCGTGTCTTCCTGTCCCAAAACGTGTCTTCCTCCCAGGAGGGCGTTTCCCCCCCTCACTGGGAAGGGAACGGACATCCTTTTTTTTGTTTAAAGCAGGGGTGCCGAAGGTTTCTGGATATTAAAAGCTTTGCCTCCTGGGATGCTTTTTCTGCAGCCTTAGGCCCCCAAACTCCAGCAAGCAACCCGTCTTAAAGTCTTAGTTTACCCCACAACTTTAAAGCCAAACAGCTGTTTTCTTTTTGTGGGTTCATCCAAAATGTTGACACAAAAAAGATCTTTACTCAAATACAAATGTCAGCTTCAAGTAAAAATCTCTGCTTTCCCGTCAGTGACATGTAATGAAAACAATGGGAAAAAGAAGGGCCCCTCAGCTTTGTAACTAACTTGGCTGGAGATTTAGTGGTTTGACTTTGCTTTTAAAAACGAAGGGGTTTTTGGGAGTTTTAGTCCCCAAAAATTCCCCCCCAAAATTTTACAATTTTAGCAGGACCTAAAATATATATGTAATCTCTAAAAAATGATATATAAAACACACATACAGGGCCCCCATATCCATGTATCATCCCCCAAATATATGCATTTGTTTTCACTTTTG
Organism: Phyllomedusa bahiana; assembly: GCA_025379985.1. Lineage (NCBI taxonomy): Eukaryota > Metazoa > Chordata > Amphibia > Anura > Hylidae > Phyllomedusa > Phyllomedusa bahiana. The sequence continues at coordinate 61,720 of JAODAL010018398.1, forward strand.
TTGGAAGTGATTGGTGTTTAATTTCAAGGATAGGCACTATTAAAGGGGGGGCTTTGTTTTGTGTATAGGGAAAAAAATTATAGATGTTCTACCCCATATTAAATTTTTCCCCTTTTTTTACATATATGTACAAAAAAATTTAAAAAAAAAAAAAAAAAACTACTGATGGGGGGTTCTTTTTTCCCAAATACAGGCTTTAAAGGGCTGGATCTGTGAGGAGGTGAATCCAAAACCTCTTGGGAAAAAGGCCCCCTTAAAAAACCCCCTTTCCCCCTTGGGGGTATCATACCCCTAGCGGGAAATGACTTCCCCGCAAAGGACAAAGCCCTACGCCTGGCGATGCGCGGGGCTTTTGGGGCCCAAACCGCCGCGGGTTCCCCGGCATGGAACCCCGCGGTAAAAATTTCGCTTTGGGTTCATGCCCCAACACCCCGGGCCCAGTGAGTCCGGCCGCTGAAAAAAGGATCCAAAAACCGGCCTTGGGCATGGGCCCCGAAAATTTATGCCGCAGGCAGGGGGGTGAACTCCCTTGCCTTTCGACGGCCCAGGGGAGCGGCAGAGATGCCGCCTTTGCCCGTTCCTACCAGACCCCCGGGTGGGTGGGCCCGAAACATCCGGGTAGTCTGGGGCCTTTACCAAAGCCCACCCCAAAGCATTGTGGGCATGGGGTCACTAGTTTCCATGGCGACCTAAGCACAGCAGAAAAAGCTGGGGACAGATCGCCCCCTTAAAACAAACCAAACTAAATGAAATTTCTTTTTTTTTCCCAAATGGGATTTGCATTACAAAACCCCACGGGGGTAAAAAATTTTAAAAATTTGGGGAAAAAAGGGGAAAAAAAAAAAAAAAGGGAAAAAAAAATTTAAAAAACAAACAAAAAATAAAATTAAAAAAACAAACACTGCCCTTTTTTCCCCTTTTTAAAAAAGCCAATTTGCCCCAAAAAAGGGGTTACAAAAAAAATAAAGTACCCTTTTTTGGTTTGCCGCGTGCGAAAAGATCCCCCTATAAATCTGCCCCGGGGTTTAAATTTAAACCCCTATGGTGAATGGGCCCTTTTAAAAAAAAAAAAACAAAAAACAGTTACGAATTGCCCATTTTTTTGCATCCCTTTCAGCACATTAAAAGGAATAAAAACGATCAAAAACTCCCCAAATTTAAACCCCCCAAGTTTTACCCAAAAAAAACGTTTATTTATTTTCCCGCAAAAAAAAGTTCTTTCACGTCCCTTTTATACGGAAAAATTAAAAAATTAGGGGGTCTCAGAAGACAGAGTGGGCAAAAATATTAAATTTTAACCCCAATTTTAAAAACACTTTTTTTTTTTTTAAAGGGGCTTCAAATTAAAAAAAAACTTTAAAAAAAAGGGTTTTCGCCTATAATGTAAACGAAACCTGAGAAATAAAGCAAAATGGGCATGGTACGCACGGTTGGGGGGGGTGGGAAAAAAAAAAATAAAAAAAAAAACAATATAGGAATTTCAGTATTTTCTTAACCCCCTGCCTTCCTAAAAACGGGTTTAAAGTTTTCAAAAGTCTTTGGGCCCCCCAAAAAAAGTACCAAATAAAACCTTTAATCATCCCGCCCAAAAATCAAGAAACCCCACAGAGCTCCGTACACAGAAAAAAAAAAAAAAATTTAAAGCCTTTTTCAGAACTATGGCCCATCCCAAAAACGTTTTTTTCCCCTTTTTGAATAAAAAGTTTTTAATTTTGTAAAAAAGCAGTTTTAAAAAAAAAAAAAATACAAATTTTGGGGATCGCGGAAATCGGTATCGACCCGTGAGTTTTAAAACTAAACCTTCAGCTATACTGCATGGTGACCGCTGTTAAAAAAAAAAAAAAAAACAAACTTAACCAAAGGGAATTGGGTATTTTGGGGGAAAATCCTTTACAAAAACCTTTTTAAAAAAGTGATCCCAAAGCGGCCCTTTTCCCCCTTTAAGGTACTAAAAAAAAAACTTTAACTCATCCCACCCAAAAAAAAAGCCCATAAAACACCCGTATACAGGGAAAATTTTAAAAGTTATGGCCCATCCCGGGAAAAAACAAAATAAAAAACCCCAATTTTTTTATAAAACCTATTTCTATTTTGAAAAAATAATAAAACCTAAAAAAAACTATTTAAAAAAAATATCATTTTAATTTTGTTTCCGACCCCCCAATTTGTTAAAAAAATATCCTTATTGATAAAAGCCGGTGAACCTGTAAAAAATTTAAAACCCCCAAAAAAACCCAAAAGGGCGGAACTGCGTTTTCCCCCCTTTTCATAGGGCCCCAAAGCAAAAAAAAAAACTTTGGAACCCCTGTGGACCCAAAATTTTTCCCAAAAACCCCCAGATGAAAATCTATTGGGGATGCGGGTCCCCAAAAATGGGGGGACTTCTGGAAAGGGTTTTACCTGTTCTGGTATTTTTGGGGGCCTTTTGTTTAAATGCGGGCATTGGGGCCCCACCCCAAAAACTGCGTTCCCCAAAAACCAAATAACACTTCCTCCCATACCCCTGGCCCTGGGGCCCCCAAACCCGCAGTTTTAAAACCCCCAATTTTGGGGATTGCCGGGAAAATTTTAAGAAATTGGGGTAACAAAGGTTTTTTGGGGTGTTTTTTTTTTTCCGGTTTCCTTTTTAAAAATTAAAAAATTTTTGCTAAAATTGCAGATTTTTTGGAAAAAAATTTTTTTTTTTAAAATTTTTTCAACCTAACGCAAAAATTTTTGTTTAAAAACCTTGGGGGGCGAAAATTTACAAAAAACCCCCGGAAATATTCCCTTTAAAGGGGTGTAGTTTCCCAATTTTTGGGGGGATTTTTTGGGGGGTTAAATTTTTTGGCACCTTAGGGGTCCGAAAATGAAATTTGGGGCCCCAAATAAAAACGTAATGAAAATGAGGCCCCAGATTCCCGGGAAAAATGCTCCCCCCTTTTTCTTGGGGGTTTTTGGGTTTAGCCAAATAATTTCATACCACCTATGGGATAACTTGAAACGGCCCGGGGAATTTTGGGGGAAACAATTTTTAATTTGCCCTTTTCCCCCGATCCCAATTACCCCAATTTTTGTGGGAAAAATGCATAAAAATTTAAAAAACGTTTAAAAAAATTTAAATTTTGAAAAATTCCCCTTTCCCCCTTTGTTAATTTTCCCTTTAAAAACACCCAATTGGGGTTTAAAAAACTTTCTAAAAAAGCAGTTTTTTTGTTTTAATACTTTTAAAGGGGGGGTAGTTTCTTAGATGAGGGCATTTTTTGGGGGTATTTTTTAAAATAAAGGTCAATCCCAAAATCACGATTTGAACGGGGCGGCCCTAAAAAATTGTTTGCAAATTTTGTTGAAAAAATTTTTAAAAACTTAAAAAAATTTCTAAATTTTTAACCCCCCTAATGTCGTAAAAAAAAAAAAAAAAAAAACATTTAAAAAAAATTTGGCCAAACTACAAGAAAACATACGGTTTTAGATCTAGTTAAAAAAACTATTTTTTTAGGAAATAACTATCTGGGCTTTTCCTGCCCGAAAATTTTTTAAGTTTAAAAAGGTTAAAATTTTTTAAAATTTTTTTACGATTTTCCCGGGTATTTTTTACAAAAAAACAAGCATTTTTTGGACCAAAATTTCTTTCTTTTCCCTTTAAAATATAATGTGCACGAAGGGGGGAAAAAACTCGAATCACAAAGGGGTAGATTAAAGTGGGCAAAAAAATTTTTTTCCCCACATAAAGTGACACATGCAGATTTCAAAAATGGGGCTCTTCAAGGGCCAAAAATGGGTCCGGGGTAAGGGTTAAAAACCCGTAAATTTGCCCCCGAAACAATTTACCCCTAAAGCTGGGAATTACATAGAGGGAAAAAAGACCTTGGTTTCACTAACGATTTTTAAAAGCTCAGAAAGGGGGGTAAACACAGAGTGTTTCAGGCGGCCCAATTTCCCCAAAACGGGGAGGGGGGATGGCCGGGGCCCTTACCTGTTAGGGGGGTATCCCCAAAAGGCTGAAAGAAATGAGCCCAAACCAAAACAAAAGTGCAGGGGGGGTGTCTAGGGTGCCAAAAATCGACCAGGGGGCCCTTCTTGGGCCAGCAACAGGGAGAAATTTGAAGGGAAAATTACAGAATGCTCAATCTGCTAAACCAAGTTACGAGGTTTTTTGCAACTCAAATTTTTAAAAGGCTTTTTTTTTGCTGTCCCCATAATCTGGGCAAGATTTTGTAACAATAAAACCCCTTTTTAAATTTTCCCTATTGACACAAAAGGAAAATTTAAAAGGTGGGGCAACTCACCTGACCACTCCATACACATTATAACTAGAACTCCAGTACTGCAAACACTGCTCTGTCTCTTCAACACCTTCCTTGTAAGGTTTTATTAAAGGTCCCCCCAGAAACATTGCTGGTACTTGACCCAGTCTCAAAATTTTCCCAAACCTTTTTTCCTAGCAGAAACCCAAACTTAAAATACCCCCATAAGAAAAAAAGGGAGCAAAAAGTTTTTTATCCCCAAATCCAAAACCAGGGAAAAAATCTAGGAAATTTTTAATACAAAACCCCAGGGGAAATGGGAGAAGGATGTGGGGGAAATTTAAGGGGTTTTAAATTTTTAGGGTTAAAAAATTAGTTCCACCGATTTTAAAAAAGAAATATCTCAATAAAATAGGAAAAATAGGGAATAAAAAAACTTTTAATCCCCCCACCCCTTTGGGTTCATGCAAATAAAAATTAGTCCCCAAAAAAAAGTTTAAAATATATTTTGTGCTTTGAGGTTATGGTTCCCGCTGTTTAACCCCTCATCCCCGGGGCTCCCCAGGGTTGGGGTTTGGGTTCCCAAACATTTTATTAGCAAAATCTTGCATCCAAAAAATAGTTAAAACTGTTTCAACCCCACAAAGGGAAAAAAGATGTTATTCTTCTGTAAACCAAGGTTCCCTGTGCTGTGAGGACTTTTTAAAAAGACTTTACTGTAAATTTTTTTTAGAGTAAAATTAGTTTGCTTAAAGGGGCTCCTCCACCCATGGGAAAGAGGTAGTCTCTGCTCTTCCTCTAAACAGATAACAAATTTAATTGGGGCAGGGTTTACCACAGAAACCGTGTGCATCACACACATAAAAGCTCTTATTTCATGAAAAAAGTAAAATCTTCATAATGAAAGCTAATCTTTGCAGTGAGAAAACCTATTTCTATCAAAGAAACAAAGCAAAATGACCAACCCTTTTAAAAAAAACCAGTTCAACTTTGTTTAATCAACCTCAAAAAACCCAAAAACCCATCCCCTTCCTTCCCCCACCTTTGAAATGCTTCACTCAGAAGTTGGGTGTGGTCAAACAAGGCTGCCTATTTCCTAAAAGACTGCCACACCTGTCCATGGGCTGGGTGTGGTATTTGCAGCCAAAGGGCACTTCAACTAAAAAACAAAACTGGCTGTAATACCAGACAAAAACCCATGGACTTGTTGGTTTTCTTGTTTAAAAAAATTTTTGCTTTGTTTTTTTTTTTTTATCCCTATCTCCCTTTTTTCCCATTTTTACTTAAAAGGGGGTTTTTGCAAAAGGGAATTGGGTTTACCTAAAACCCCGGGGTGAAGGTCCCTTTTTTCCTTGGAAAAAAGGGCCCTTGGGGTTTTTGTGGGTTTAAAAAAAAAAAAAATTGCCTCTCCATATTTTCATCGCACCACCAAACCCTGCACGCTTCCCGAGGGATTTCATCTCGTAGTTTAGCAAAAAATTTTTTGGCTAAAAACCACAGAGGATTAAATTTTAATGGCACAATCTACAGGGGGTTTTCCCTTTTTATCTGCTTTTTTAGGAGGGAAGATAAAAATCCCAAACAGGGATTGTTCAGGAACTGCTGCAGGGGGGGGGGAAAGGGCTGAGCAGGGAGCATCTGCCCTTTTTTTCTCAGATAATTACATTACAACCCCGCAATTCTTAAAAAAAGCGGGGCAAAGGCTTTGTTTTCCCCCCTCCCCCTTCAAAGGGTGGTTCATGTGCCCTGCCATCAGAAAAAAAGTACAAACAACCAAGCCCGGCCAGATCACTCCTGGGCGTTAGCTAATATAAACAAACATTAAAGGGAAACCAAAGGGATCTAAGCAATGCTGTAGCCCTAAGGCTACACTTTTTTTTTAATTACAAATATTTTAAAAAAATGATTAAATACCCATTGTGAAGGATCCCATGTCAACATTAGATCGTGGCAAAACCCCTTTAATCTGTCCTTTAACATATAGCTGTACCTAAGAGAAACAAGGATTGTCTAATCCTTTCACCTTCCATGAAGTCATCTATCGCGATGCGCTCTAACAAAAGCAATATTTGTCTGTGACTTAGGGCCTTATATTAATGGCAGCCGCTAGGCATATACTATTTCTTTCCATATTAAACAGAGAGGCCCTATAAGCATACTCCTTTTGTAACTTCTCTATCTTCTGGCTAGTATATATCTGGATAATGCAAAAAAGTATGGAAAGTGACAGATTACAAAAACACATATGTTAAACATTAATGTTTGTCAAAATGGTAGACTATTGGTGTTGGATGTCACTGTACTGCATATATTACATATATGAGCTCTTCCACAGTTTTTCATGGCATATCCATTAAATGGATGCCATTATAGCCTATCGGTGACTGAATCGTTAAACAGATGCCTAATAGTGGCCTCCGTCACCAACGGCTTATAATGGCATCTGCTTAACACATCAGTCATGAAAAGCTGCTGAAAGGCTCATGACATGTACATTAACTGGATGCCATTAATGGCTCTGTGTGACAGATCCCACTGTTAGGCATCCATCACAGTCACCGTTTAAGGTACTGCGGGCTTACCCTGGCAAATGTACTAATTGAAATGACATTAAAACTTAGTAAGTGCAACTAGTTCCTATCTCTCTCACAATGGGAACCAAGAGTAGAGAAGAATGGATTCGTCTGTACATTCGCCGGTTCGGACAAAGAACGGGCATGATTATAAGGGAATTGTGCAAAACAGCAGTTGGCCAAACTGTCTCACCATGCAGTTTCAAACAGGTACAGTCAGCTTTGGACTTACACTTCCTGTTCAGGCTGTGGGTGGGTCTATAGCACTGACTGGCAGATCAGCTCCACTGTTCCAAGCTTTTTCCTGTCATAGTGATATGACGGCAGGAAATTTATAAACTGTAGTACACAAGGCTGTATAGCTCTAAAGGTTGAAAGTTTATTGCTCCCTGATAAAGAGAAGACTCTGCAGGGAGTGACTCACTATGGTTGAATGGCAGCTTGTTGAGCAATCAGAGGAGAGAGAGGTGGGGAGAAGTGGTCGGTAACCAGAGAAACTTGTATAATCTAAGAGGAGATAAAATCTTCTTTATCTTCTGACTAAAGCAAAATCAACATAGTAATGTATTTGGTAATAGTCTTCATTTAAAAGCTAATCATTGTGGTGAGATAAATGTCGATTGGATTTCCCAACAAATGCCTCAAAGATAAGCCTCCATGTGCCACTATAAAGACATACAGTAGGACACATTGCCCCAGGCGTAGTGCAATTTATTTTATTTTTATTTTTTTTACTGGATGCGTTTGCATAGAAACATGTAGTCGACTGCAAAAAAAAAAAGTATACCAATATATCACAGCCAAACAGAGGACAAAAGACATTTGAATGGGGACCTACTACTATGCTAGCTGGATGTTTGCCTGTCCTATGCACATGCTGAATGTGTTAAAGGGGTTGTCTCGCTACAAAGATTAGCATTCAACATTTTGGGAAAACTAAATTAACCCGTTTTCAAAATATTTGGAATTGTTCATTTTTTTTTTTTGTTAAGGAGCTACCTCATTTTCACCTCATGTGCTGCTGTGGCATGCTGGAATTGACTGTGTGCTATTGCATATGTGTTTATATTAAAAGCACGAAGCTAAAAAGAATATTGTGGTATATGACATATTTTTCTATGAAGATTAAGGCATGCTGGAACTTGTCATTCCACAGCTACTATCAGCTGTGGAACATCGAACTACAAGTGCCAGCATTCCCCATAAGTCTCCGTTTGTAACTAGGGGACAGATGTAAGTCGGAACGTTTTAAGTCGGGGACCACCTGTAATATGAAACTAGCGAGCCATGAATTCTGAAACTAAATGGGTTAAAAAAAATTAAAAGTACAATTGAATTAAAGGGGTTGTCTCGCTACAAAGATTCGCTTTTAACATGTTGGAAACACTAAATAAAGACGTTTTCCAAATACATTGTGTTGTTCTTTTTTTATGTTCAGGAGCTACAAGTGATTTTATCACCTTCTGTTCTCTCTCTGGTTCCCCAAGTGACCGACCTTTGTACTTCTCCCCACCTATTGTTTGTTCTATCCGATAGCAGGGAGTGATGTCATCACATAGGTCAGGCAGCACAGAACTCTGGACAGTGAGAGCTTGTTTATCTGATCTTTCAGACAAAAGACCGTAATTACTGCTGTTTATGTTAACTCAGATGCTTCCCTGGTCTTGACAGCAGGAGATTTATCTAATTAGCAGAAGTCTGAATACACAGAGCTCATATGCTAATTACAGACAGCTTGACCAGGAAGTGACAGAGCAAAGCAGCATTATTTCATTCATGCGTCCTATGAAACTTTGAGATGAGACAACCCCTTGAAGTAACATATAAATTCCTTCTGCTTTAACCTTTCATGAACATAAAGTGCAGTTTAATCCTGAATCCTGGAATTACTCTTCTGCAAGATGATAATCCAAGTTACACAACTAAGTAATTAAACCGCCAAAACTGTAGGGAATAAAATCTCAGCCAAACACAAATAGATCTTAAAAATTAATACTTTATTGAAACATAAAACAACATTACTGCAGGCTACTATATATTATTTGTTTGTTTTTTTTAAGGAGGAAAACGTATGTGCTGGTACGGTTATACTTTTTACTATGAATGATTAGATTACTCCATTGTAACAGAATTATCACCAGTATACTTGGCGTTCTTTGGTTGTGCATACTCTCCAGGAGTGGACGTGTTCCATAGTACTAATATGCATTTTGATTTATATGTGTTTTCTTCATGTAGTTTTGTGTTTCAATAAAGTATGAATTTTTAAAATAGGTTTTGGTTTATAGTGTGGATGTAACCTTATCAAATATTTAATCAGAGCAGAATGTAGCTGGGACCTTCTCTCGCCAAAAATATAGAGGTTTGAACCGACATCAAGCGAGTTAAAATGTCAGAGTACAGTATCAACTGTACTGAGGTCACCTTGTTGCAGTAGATGGGCAATTACAGTTTTGCTCAAAAATATACTCTAACAACCTAACATTTTCATGGATCCTAAGTAGCAAAAATCCATTTTGAAAACATTCCTTAAAGGGGTCGTCTCGCTACAATGATTGGGTTTTAATTAAAAGATCTTTAAAAAAACAAGCAGCTTTGCAATATATGTTCATTACAAATGTCCTACTGATTTTGAGCTAGATTTTGATGTAGTACTACATCAGCTTCAAATCTCTATAGCAAGGGACCTGTTGATCCTTATCTCACTGGCTATCAGGTCTGTATGACTCATCACCTTCAGAATACAGGTCAGAGCAGAGAGCCCCTCCAGCACAGAATACTTCTGTAGTGAAGGGAGAGGGAAGGCTCTGGCTTCTGTGTCTGTGCTGCCTGTATTAACCCTGTGTGTGCCTGCTTCATCCTGCTCTCGACACATATAGTTGTGACAGCAGTGACCCTGTGTGTTACTATAATCATGTTGTTTCTGTGGAACTGTCACTATACTAATAGAAAGATTAGGCATGTGAAGGGTTTCATGCTCTGCTGTAACTAGTGACACATCCTGAGTATAGTAACATTCACAGCTGCCCTGTGTCTTTTTTGATAGGGTTTGTTGTTCTGGAGATGTGGGAGATATGAAAGCTAAGCAGGGGCTATAGGAACACTTGCATCCCCCTGCTTTGGCTATTAGCAATCAATGCTTCACAGACCTCTCTACTCCTATAGATCAGCCCTCCCCTGCAACAGCGTAGGCGGGACACACAGGTTAACTCTGGCAGTAACCCCCTCCCCCTTGCTGTATAGAAGTTACGAGTTTGAGCTGCCTGTGGCTGAGGGGAGAGGGGGGAAGAGGGAAAAGAAGAGGCCCGACCAAGAAGCATGCCCCTCAATTAAACTGCCAGGCTCACTGACTTAGGCTGAAAGCTTGTAATGAGACAACTCCTTTAACCCCCTTTGTGTGTTTTTTTTTTGGCATTTGCACAGTTCTGCGGATACGTTGTGTTTGCATTGCTTCACTGCCACACCAGCGTGCAACTATACAAATTTCTTTCAAATGGTTTTGGATGTGCTCATTTTTGTTTTTTGGATGTTTGTATGTGGGAGTGGCTGCCTCCATTTTGGTTGTGCACTCCTCCCATCCACATAGATGTTTTTAATCAGAGCAGAATATAGCTGGGAACTTCTCTCCCTGAAAATACAAAGGCCTGAACAGACACCAAGTAAGATAAAGGGCAACATGTATGAGCGGGCTGTGCCAGGTATCTGGTGTCTTTTCAGCCCGATATCAGGCACAGCCCCATTCATACATTGCAGAGTGCCTGCAGCACTTTGTAATGCGCCGATTTCGGGGGGCGTGTGGGAGGCGGGGCGCACTAGAACCGTAGTAAAGCTACATATTTATAGCTTCGCTACAGCATTTCTAGGTGCGTTACAGCTGGAACAGGTAGAGGACTTTCAAAGTGGTACACCTGAGCCAGAAATGTCACCCTATTGCTAGAATGCGCCTGATTTATGACCCGCTGTAGAGTAGATTCATAAATCAGGCGCCTTCTATTCCTTTATTATGCGCATGAAACTTAACACGCCAAATTTCATGCATGTCGCCCAAAATGTCAGAGTAGGTCCCCATCTGTACGGAGGCTCTCTTGTAACAGTGGATGGGCTCTTGCAGTTTTGATCAAAAACGCACACTAAAGGCTCGTTCATATGACGGATTTGGCCGCGGTTATGGCCGCGGGTTCCGAGGGGGTTTCCGCGGCCAAAACCACATCCAAATCGCGCCCAGTTTATTAACATGGTTTCCTATGGGAAACCGCATTAATAATCACACACCGCGGGTTTGGCCGCGGCCTTGACGCACGCGTTTGGGACTTCTCCTGTCAATTCTTGACAGGGAGGTCCCCCCATGGAGGGCCCGCGGGGTTTTGCCAGCGAGTACACCGGGGTTTCCCCCGCGGTCTTTCCCCCCGTTTTAAAATTTAATGGGGAAAAAACCCTCGCCGCAACCCACCACCCCCCCAACCCCCCCCCACCCCCGGCTGCGACCCCCCAGCCCCCGCGCCGCAAACCCCGTCGGGAGCCGCGATTTTTGCGACGGGGTTTTGGCCCGGGGGAACCGCAGCGAAAGCCGCCCCCCGAAGCCGCCGGGGTGAACGGACCTAAAAAAGTAAAATTTTTCTTTATCCAAAAAAGACAGAAATGCTTTTTGAAAAGAAAAAATCCAAACCCCTTTTGACCGTTTTTTGGCATTTTAGGTTCTGCGTTTGATGGTGTTTTATTTTTTTTGTTGCCATTGTTATTACAGGAAATTAAATCAGCACAATTAAAACGAGACTAAAATGTGAAATAGACAAATGACTTTTCATTATTTTTCCCCATCAAAAAACACGGAGAGAGGAGGATAAAGTAAGAAAGGAAAAGAAAAAGAGTTACTGAGTGAGTATCTTGTAATAATCTTAGAGTTTTGGGGGATATTACCAATTCCTTAATGTTCCTGCAGTACAATGAGCGGCTGCCCCATTATTTGTCGATGTTTGATGTTTCATTATTCCATGACCAAAATCCAAATTCAACTGTATAGGGTTTAAGATGTGCACACCCAGCATGGTATCAGCCACATCTAGTTCCTTTACTGTTCAATATGCCAGTAAGGTTATGTAGGCAACATATTCTTCCACATTTTGGGTGTTTCAAGGAAGAAAAGCGGGGAAATATTTCAGCGCGTTTGCACGCACTTCCCCCCCCCCAGCACCCCACAATAATGGTAATTCATAGCTCTCATAGAGAACTATGCATTACCCCGGTCTTCTCCGGTATTGAGCGCCGAGTGAAAGAAGTGAAGTCAATTCTTCCCGGCGTTTACGTGCCGGGGATAATAGAAATGAATGGGCCTCCCCCCACACATTTGATGCGCACCCGCGCTGGGCCCCGGGATTGAAACATACCCCCATGTGGGGCCTATTTTTTTCCCTTCAACTTTGTATTTTTAACCCTTTAAAACCGTTGCTTTTCCCTCCTCACCTTCCCAGGGCCATAACTTTTTTTTATTTTTTTCCACCTACTAACTGGATTGCTTTTTTTTTTTTGCGGACAAGATGTACTTTCTAAAAGACATATCATTTTTACCACAAAAATTGGGGAAAGCAAAAAAAAAAAAAAAATTTTAAGTGGGGCAAAATGTAAAAAAACATACTTTGGGCCCCAAAGTTGCAGGTGTTTTACTTTTTCAGCGTTAAAAACTTCGTAAAAAGATGTGTTATGGATTCACAGGTTTTTATTTGAAACCGAATCCAAAAGGGGTTTTTTTTGTGTTTTTGGGACTGAAAAAAAATCCAGACTTTTCTATTTTTGAAATGGCGCGGTGCTCCCTTTTCTGAGCAAAAAAAACTTTTTTTTTACAACACCTACGGATGTGAGTGAGACCATTTTTTTGGGCTGAATGTATTTTTATTGCTTCCAAATTTTGGGAAAAGATGGGACTTTTTTGATTAAGTTTTTTTCCCAATTTTTTTGGGGATTCAATGACTAAAAAAATCAAATTTTGGGCGTTAGGAATTTTTTTTTTTTTTTTTCCCTCAAAAAAATGGAATAAAGTGATCAAAAATCCTGTATACCGAATTTTGGTACCCCTAAAAACTACACTTTACCCCACTTTTTCTTTAATTTGCTTCCCGATTTTCCTTCTCTAAAACCTAGGTGCGTCTTCTAGTCTGAGAAATACAGTATCGGCTTTGTTAAATAAGTTAAAAGTGCTTGAAAAACTATAAACACGAACAGAGAAACAGACACTTTAATGTATGGAAATGCAAGCCCTTATCTTTCTGTATGTTGTCCACGGACTTTAAGGTGGGGTTTAAAAGGTTTTTACGCCGTGTAGGGGGCGGGGCGGGGGCCCGGGGGGGGGTATTCCCGCTGTAAATACATTCCTTTCTCCCCCCCCCGGCGGAT